>JAPYZC010001491.1:0-21066 GCA_030522665.1 Ichneumoninae sp. A BG-2022a | reverse complement strand
TAAATACGAGTTTGTTTACAAAAAAAATATAATTCGTTAACTTGGGGAACAGACGAACTATCGTAGAAGATAAACCTCGCGACTCACATTCCAGATGTCGATGCATCAATAAAATCCTATTTGTCGACGTTAAGAAAAATATTACGAGCAAGGGTAAATACGAGTTTGTTTACAAAAAAAAATATAATCCGTTAACTTGGAGAACAGACGAACTATCGTAGAAGTAAAACCTCGCGACTCACATTGCAGATGCCGATGCATCAATAAAATCCTATTTGTTGGCGTTAAAAAAAATAGTACCAGCAAGGGTAAATACGAGTTTGTTTGCAAAAAAAAATATAATTCGTTAACTTGGGGAACAGATGAACTATCGTAGAAGATAAACCTCGCGACTCACATTGCAGATGTCGATGCATCAATAAAATCCTATTTGTCGACGTTAAGAAAAATATTACCAGCAAGGGTAAATACGAGTTTGTTTACAAAAAAAATATAATTCGGTAACTTGGGGAACAGACGAACTATCGTAGAAGATAAACCTCGTGACTCACATTCCAGATGTCGATGCATCAATAAAATCCTATTTGTCGACGTTAAGAAAAATATTACCAGCAAGGGTAAATACGAGTTTGTTTACAAAAAAAAAAAAAAATAATTCGTTAACTTGGAGAACAGACGAACTATCGTAGAAGATAAACCTCGTGACTCACATTCCAGATGTCGATGCATCAATAAAGTCCTATTTGTCGACGTTAAGAAAAATATTTCCAGCAAGGGTAAATACGAGTTTGTTTACAAAAAAAAATAATAATTCGTTAACTTGGAGAACAGACGAAATATCGTAGAAGTAAAACCTCGCGACTCACATTGCAGATGCCGATGCATCAATAGAATCCTATTTGTCGACGTTGCGCACGTGAAATCGATACGGCTCAACAAATCGTCAATGCCGTCCGCGACAAATCTTTTAATCCTCCGACGTTTCTCTCAGGCGATACCTTTTCTTTGCCTATGCAAAAAATATAGAGTCACCTCGTTTGCGTGGAGAATCTAAAGGCCGAATTTTTCTTCCGCGTACTAGCGTATAAAATATTATTTTACTCACAGTACGAGGAAATGAAATCCAGTGCTTCGGTACCGCGTACAATCACAGTGAACTCCGTTTTACTATTTACTCGCTTCGTACGCCAACTCGTACATAGTCGTCAGACGCAGGTGCTCGCTTCGGAAACATGCGGTTCATTACTTCTTCCCGATCACGATTAAAAAAAAAAAAAAGCAATAAGTTTCACCGTGTCCCTCGCAACAAGTTGTAATTTATTGGTGCTGCAATCGAAACTTCTTCTGACTCGTCTTTCTTTTCGCAGGCTCGAAGATAAAAGGTGAATGACGAAAGACGATGCTGCACTGGAGAACCGGATAACAACTCGCGATTGAAGGAAGAGACGCCACAAAACACCGCTAACGAAGGATGAATAGATAGAGTTCGCCCTCGCGTACGTTACATCCAATCCCTCTTCATCATCGTAATCATCATTATTATTATATTGTTTAATGCAACGGTAGATTATACAGTTGTTGTTGTGTGTCGATGAATATGAAAGCCGGCTCGTGTGCTCGCACGCTGTGTGCCACGACGTGACTAACCGCTCGGTGAAGATCGGCAGTCAGACAGGCCGCATAGCCCCACAGTTGTGAAGCAGCAAGCAGGGGCAACTCCCGGCCGATGGTGGAGAGTTCGAAGGCGATAAACGAGAAAGAAAGAGACGTTGCCACGGCTGTATTACGTGAATGTATATGCGTGTTGGAGGATTCCCCGCGCTGTATGTGTGTCTGTACATGTATTTATACACAGTGGTACAAGCACTCCGCGAGTACGTCTGAGGTCGTAGGACGCGCCCGATGAGAAGTAGGAGGAGAAGTGTCGGTGGCCTCTTCGACCGTCCGTGCCAAATATACCTGACGACTTTGTCCACGGGCCTTTCTTCGGAGCTCTTTCTCTCTCATTATCTTTTTCCATTCGAGATCAACGAGAGAGACGCTCGATAGGCCCACAGCGTCCCAGTTACTGCCCACTCGCACTGAGAAGTAAAGATTTACATTGGGCAATGAATATAGCAATGTTCTCTGTAAAGTACACACACTTGATCGAACATTTTTTATTTATTTTATTTATTTTATTTATTTTATTTATTTTATTTATTTTATTTATTTTATTTATTTTATTTATTTTATTTATTTTATTTATTTTATTTAGTGAAAACGGAGCAAGCTCAGTTACAAGTAGATGGAAAACCCGATCAACTGATTTAATATAGTGAGGATGACCAGTAAAATAACGAACAACACATATTTCACACATGAGAGGGGTCGTGGTAAATGTGATTTTGTTTAAAAATTCCTCGTACCATATATTTTACAACTTATGTAGGAAATTACAGTAACTGTTTATCATAAATATTAATTCGTTATATGGATAATTTTTTTTATGTTTGTAGATAACGAGGACACGGTCAGCAACTGGGACACCGTAACTGAGCAGTGCTCGCAAGGCACCTGGTTAGAGAAAGAAGATGTAAGAAGCTGAGCCCGAGCCGGCCGACCTCGGGGTCAAGCAGCCCAGTCACGTGAACACGTGAACGATATCGAGTCTGTCGTTCGTGACTCCTCGAGAATGCTCTGAAAGCTTCTACCTGTTCTTCCGTCCTCACGCTGTACGATCGGACTTGAGGGTTTTCGGGCATTACTATTGTGAAAAAAATAGCTATGCGTGACACAGCGCTCTGGATGATCTACCGAGCGGTATTAATAATTGAGGATCGCAAATCCCTTATCGACAGAAGTGGACGAGCGGTGCGAAGCAGCTTTCAAAAATCGTCGTCGCTTCCTCTGAAAGACGAGGTGAAAGCACATCTCGATAAGTCAAACGGTCGTTAATTGAGAACCAATTTCTACCAACGAATTCTCCACATATTCCATTGCTCTCGTGAAAGCTTACTTATTCTGGTTCGTCGAACTATATATACATATATATATATATATTTTTTTTTTTTGGAGCTCAATACCTTGCGGCATCGAAATTTGATACGCGTGCGACTTGTATATCTCCATCTCGTTCAGTCTCTACAAGAGACTTTCGAAGAATAGACGATGGGGAATAAGAGGATTTCAGAGTAGCGTGAAATGCGCGTTTTAAATTTGCCGCAGAGCAGTAAAGCGTCTTAACGGTAAAGGGCTAACGGATCCCTTTTGTAAGTCGTTTATGCTATAACCCGCTTTCTTTCTCATTCATAATTCCATCCTCGTTCGCTCGATATAGTTATGCTTGATGTGTTTCAGTGTCCCGCAAGATAGAGTTAATCGGGGACGAGAAGTAGCGCGGATAACCGCGACACGCTCAGAAACAAAACGCACAAAGTGAGAGTCAGTAACCCGAGAATCCTGCCCTATAATGTCCACCGCGTAATCTCACGGATGAGATGTATCCGAAGGCTCGGTGCGACATAGGCGAACGTCAAGGAACGGGAAGCCAAGATGTGCGAGACCCGGAGCAGCCCCTACGAGCCAAACGTAATTTACTTATCGATCATTGCGCCCTACACTCCGCGAGCGTACATTTGTGTACTCGATTTGGAGTGCATTCTTTCGAAAGATTAATTATTCAGGCGTAAATCAAACTTGAGCCTTTCACTAAAAAAAAAAACAAAAAACGTTTGTTTTTACTCGACACTCTGAATACTGTTTCACCAAAAAAATGAAAAATGTTGAAAAATGATGAGTATTTATTGTGTGCCGCTGGAGTTCCGGAGTCTACGTTTTTATTTTATATTATATTATAAACAAAAAAAACCCTTGATTTTACTCGACACTCTTGGTGAATATTCTTTCACAAAAAAAAAAAATGAAAAACGATTAGTATTTATTGTGTGCCGTTGGAGTTCCGGAGTCTACGTTTTTATTTTATATTATATTATAAACAAAAAAACCTTTGATTTTACTCGACACGCTTGGTGAATATTGTTTCACAAAAAAAAATGAAAAATGATTAGTATTTATTGTGTGCCGCTGGAGTTCCGGAGTCTACGTTTTTATTTGATACTATAACTTTTTATTTCGCTTTTTCGTTGAATAATAAATAATTGTGCTCTTTCTCCTTGCAGCGAGAGAGAACAGCTTGCTGGGATTCGTTATCGAAGCAGGTTGCTGCACGAGAGTCTGTGTGTTCATCGAATAAGACTGCACTTTCGCTTCGCTTGTAACCCATAGCCCGCGGTACTGCTCTCTTCATCTTGATCGTGCCTGGCCGCTGATCACAGTCTCATCTGACCTCCGCCAAGGTAATTCATTGTACCTGATGAAAACTAAAATTATCTTACTCTCTGCCGATAAAAATTTTACAATCATCGATTTTTCAGATTCTCGTAATTGTGAGAACTTTGCGGGCGAAAAAAAAGAAGTTCAGGGAAGCGACTTGGTGCGATACTCGCGCGTCTGATCGTTTAACGATGTTAAAGAAACTCACGCTTTCATGCTTTCACCTGTTCGTTGAATACAACGAATTTAAGACAATCGAAGTCTCACGATATGTATAACGCTCTGTGAGAATGAACAGCAGCGGCAGCAGCAGCACCTTTTTTCTCATAGCGCACTCAAACTACAATATAAATTTGCAGTAGAAATACATGAGACTTTTATGCCGGAGTTTTCCCCTCCATGTCGAAACGTTTCACACTGCAACTTGCCGCTATCGTCGAACGGCTGCACCGGCGTATAGAAAACGAATGAACGAAAAAGCCTTCTTATCCTTTCGTACAACTCAAGTGCTCGTATACCCGGAACGATTTTACTTTTACGTATGAGTGCTTGCTCTAATCTTATCGAAATGTAACTCGTATAACGGGTTTTAGAGTCAACTTCGTAACTTTTATTAAAATGTATAAAAATGCAAACTTTTTATCGATTCATAAACTGTGACATAGCTCATGACTCACCGGTCTCGCCTATACAGTAAATTCTAAATATAACTATTGAAAAAAAAAAAAAACAATAACAATGCCCGACGACTAAAATTGCTACGCCAGGACGATCGAGGAATATCGAGCTCACGCTTGTTTACCGGAAGGAAGAAATTTACCCTTACCTGTATATATTCTTCTATAATTATCCTTTGCTGTCTATACCGTATACACATACGGCGTACTCGTTAAATTGCAGCCCCGTTGCAATTACGCTCTCGTATGTGTGCTCGGATAATTTTCAAATAAAACACACGCTCGTTCGCGAAATAAGCAAAAAAAGAGACGAGAAGAGGGAAGAGCCCGTCGAACCTGTTGCTTCTACTGCACCGTGGATAGCAGCAGCAGCAGCAGGTGCCGTTGGCCCCTTTCTCACTTTCTTTTATCTTTATCTTCTTCTACCTCTCGTCTCTCCTCGAGTACACAACCAGTAGCTCTCTTCGTTTCCACCATCTGTTGATACCTTGTAAAGAAGGAACAACGTTATTTCTTTCCATTCAAGACTCGCGTGGCTAATATACTCGAAAAGTGTCACGACTCTCGAGATGCATTCTAGGGAGCCAATTACACGGCTGGACCACCCAGACTGCTTGCTTTCGCGAAATGATATGCAAACCATAAAAGTCTTTGTAAAAAATACAGTAAAAAATGTCGTAGTCTTCGTACTGAAAATGTATTTTTTGTTTGTTTTCAGAATGCAGCTGCACCGAGAGAAGAGATGAAGCTACGAACAGAACCGCTCAAGTTTCAAGTTCATCGTTTGGATTACGTAATGAAGAAGGCGCACGTGATGGCTGTTCCGCGATTGCGAGAGGGTTGCGCTTGTCCAGCTACACTCGATGTCCGTGGATATTGTACACATGTTGAGTACTCTACGCTATTTTCGATCCGCGCCCCACGACGACGCTGGCCGAAGCCCGAGAGAAAGGGTGGCACGGAGGCGGCACTCGGAAACTACCCCTATCGCCACTGTCCGATACACAGCGAGGGGGGTCAATTCCGTCCGGTTGCGAGTAGGTACTGACAGTCCGGCTCGTGCGACCGTACGGTTCACACGATTTCAAACTACGACTTCCAAGTTTTTTTATTTACGTCACAACAACCCTTCGCACGACTACAATCCGAGTGTAGTTTCTTCGAGGGTAAAAATAAGTGCGAGCTTATTCCTACATTGGAACGGATACGCACAACGTTATGGAATTTTGATTACTGTTGGCGACATTCCTGTGAGTACTTTGAGTCTAGTTTTATTTTTTTTATTTTTTTTGCTGTTTGTCTCATTGTTGTAAGAAATTTGTATGGCTTAAAAAAATCTAAATACAACGAGCAGCGCAAGCTCAGCCTTTTTGCTTCTAATATCGCATTTATTTTCATTTATTTTCATCTAGTTCTGTTGTTATTGTTAGAGAGTACTTTCACGATAATGAGTGCCGTGTAAAGCTGACCTGTAAGGTTCACGTTTAGATTGCACAGTAACGAAACGTCGATGCTGAACTTGATGAATGTCAAACAGCGAGGCCGGTATCGACGTTTTAAACTTTTTCTTTGTCTCTTCTCCGCCGCTCTCCCTGAACTTCGCGCGGCTCTATGTTTTATGCATGTTTTTCTTTCATGCATCGCGTCCACACACTACGATACAATTATCCGGTGAACGAACGCGACGCATCGCGTGTGTACAGATTTTTTTTTTCGCTTTCAGTGCCATGTCGATCAGGAGAAAGAAAATTATTCGATTCAAGAATTCACGCGAATACTGTAAAGATTAGCGAGGCGAGATAACGTAACCGGGGCGAGCATAAAATATAAGGAACCGTGTCCGCCAGGCTTTCACGGCACGCAAGCCAACTCGTTGCCGCGACCGACACCGCACGCGTCCGGATGGCGTTTAATCAAGGAAATTGTACAATTTCCTGTCATGACTCTCTCACAGTTACTCTCGCATTCCCTGTAAATTAGATTAACAAATAAAGTCAGCGAAATTAGTTGCAAATTAATCTCACTGGCAATATTGACATCGGGTTTTTTTCATTTTTATTTTCAAGACCCTGACGGATGGTGCTGCTGAAAAGTCCGTCGCCGCAGCGTGGCAGCGGTAGCCCGAAAAAGGAGCCAGGTGGACCGAGATCTACGTCACAGGAGCGGCGCAACAAAAACCCGAGAAGATCGAGAGGAAACAGCCCGGGCGACAGATCCAACGGATCGAGGGGAAGCAGCCCCGGCAAAAGCAGCACAGGATCGAAAGGAAAATCACCGAGTCGGTTGGGATCGCAAGGAAGCGAGTAAGATATAACGAAATCCCAAGTGGTTCCGGGCAATCCACGAAAACTAAACTGCGTTCCTATGTGTCACTGTGGAACCCACAAGAAATACATGACTAATAGAATAGAAATCCAAAATGCCATAAATTTTGAACCGTTTAACGGTGTCGCTCCAAATTCAATCTTAACACTTTTTAAACACTATCTACTTGTGAGCCAAACTTTAAGCCGATATATTAAAAATTACGACCACTAGCGCGTCGACGAGATTCGATTTACTGACATTTCGTGCAAATCGTGCAAAAGTTTGAACATCCTGAGATGAAGATCTCGAAAAAAAATTTCACGAAACAAAAAACTAACGTTGTTTTTGAAGCAAAACGAAAAAAAACCATTTACAACCAAAAAACTACGGTTGCTTTTCAGATTTATCTGTGGTCGCTAGATGATAGAAAGCAACCGATAATTGCAATCGAAAGCCTTCATTTCCAACCGCAAAGTAACTTTGTACCGAAAAGCAACCGAAAAGCAACTGTAACGGAACCAAAACTGTTGCGTTGCTTGGGATCCGCTAGAGAAACGGCTGCGTTTCACGTACCCGTAGAAGAAGAAACTTCTGTTCGAACTCATTTAACCCGTTGAAGATACATACTTTTTTTGAGCAAATATGAAATTTCAATTACATCCATCGGTTATGCTTCTTTTCTGAATTCAAATAGGTGTATCACCTGTAATACACCGTGCTTCAAAGGGTTAAAAAAAACAAACAACAGATCTTCTTACCTTGTTGAGTGGGATTACTGCGTATTTGATAAACGCGATTCAAAGCTAATCTTATCACAGAATGGAGCGTCGTTAATAAAATTCAGGGGAAGTCCCATTCTACGAATTGCAAAATCTTTGGTGTCGCGACTGTGTTTTGAGGTTGAGACTCTCGCTTTCGTGGATCTTCAGCCTCGGTACAGCGGAAAAAACATTGGCAAACCTAACGAATCGCTGAAGCTCACCTGTGCATTAACGCGTATACTTTCGGTTGCACTCGCATGGCCGAGCGAGCTCGAGATTTGCACGAACGTCGCTTTGCTTGCTCACCTCCGCTTTCTGCACGCTCCATGAATATATGCATGCATACATGCACATAGCCGGTACTCCAATATACATGACTAAGCTATGTGCACGATGCAAACAGTTACGAGCGAAGTTATCCGCCGCGATCCTTACGAGCTCCCGGGGATGTATATCGATCGTGCGAAGCTCAGAATTCCCAATACACATCTATCTTTTCCACAGGACAATACGCACATATGTGTACACACACAGTCGTGGGTTTTGTCGCGGCTATGAAAGTGAAGAGGAATAAAAAGAAAAAAGTGGCTAGACCCGAGTACTGCGAAGCGAGGCTCGCAACGACATCGTAGATCTAGGACAAAGATGAGTCTAGACGCGAGCACTGCCATTATCGAAGACGAGTCGCCACTTATCATTTGTCCTACGTCCCATTTTTATTTTCTAACTCCCACGTTCGTCTTTTTGCTCCTGGAGGCTCCACCGAAAGCGGGCCGCTCCAAAGTCTAAAAAACTACAATCTCGTACCTCCAAGTGCCAAATTACTTAAGAACAGCCAGTATTGTTCCAAGCTGTTTCTAAATTAGCCATTAATATTTCACTTCGTTCAGATCCACCTTTGCAACTTTACTTGCAAGGCATTAATTCTTTTCACCTGCACGCATGACAAAAGAAGAAGCGGGGCTAACGCAGTAAAATTATTAGCGAGTACGTGTACCCCCTTCGAGTCTTTTGTACACTTGCGAATTTATGTACATAGATTTACGGAGTTGGACAGGGCAGGATATAGGCGGGCGGGTCTACACCGTTGAAAAAAAAAGATATCGATTGTGAGACCTTGCCCGTGCTCGGGGCTCGAACTTTACCACGCGGTCGATAGTCGTAATGACAACATAGCTTCTTCCACCTGGACACATACACACATTCTTAATGTAAATTACATACACGTGAAAAAAAAAGTATCTACGTATTCGTACATTCGTGCTGCACAATCGGTTACATTTGTGTAATTGATCACTTTTCCGCGTGACGACGCTTTCGTTGGACAGTTACGATTAGCGTGTGTCGCGAATAGAACTTGTTTGTTATGTCATGCAGGGATGCAACTAAAAAGGACCGGATGTGTCGTAGGCTAGCATTTTGTTTCGAGGTCGCCCACGGAGCTGATGTATAAAGAGCTGAGCGAGGCAATTGATAGTGTGTACAATCGATCTTTGCATATGAGAATGCATAAATATTATCGCTTACGTTTTCCAGGTGCACTGTAGGATCTTTCATACTGTATCGGAGGGCACGAAGGAATTGTGCGGACACTTCGGGGAATATTGCCGAGTGCAGTCGGGAGCGAGTTGTGTGCACAATTTATGAAAAATCAACAGAATAGGCCAGATAGCGCGAAAAAGTGGGACACACTGAGGGAAAGATATCTCGTGTCATCTGCCATTATTCACGGCAGTAAAGATCCCTCGATATCGCAAATTTTACTTCGTTGATCGGCGGGTTTATCGCAGCTTGAAAGTTTTCAACGACGGTGGAATAAAATTCAACGAGCTTGGCTCACGAATTTTCATTGGAACGAAAGCATCGGACAATTTTGCACACTCGTCGCTCGGTTTACTGTGAAAATTATACGGTGAGATAAGAGTTTTGTGCGATATCGCGACACCGCGGTAGTGGCTTTTCCATGTTGGTCATTACCTTAGCTTTCGACGAACAATAAATACAAGCTGCGATAAAAACAGGAGAAATATTAAAACTCGTGGACACGAACGTCCACGTTCCGTTACATTTTAATAATTTCGAGTCCACTTTGTCGCCATTATTTGTCGTGACGAATGCAAGAAATAATCTTACATGTGTGAATAGGTGTGTAAAAATGTGTCGCCTATGCCTTTGGGAGCTTTTGTATGAACTATATCGGAGGTTTCGTCAAACGAGAGATCGTGGGACGCGATGACGATCGTGATAAAGTTGCCACGCGTGTTGTACGTACAATCTATACGAAAAAATAATATTCATATGAAAAGAGCCTCGCCCTTTCTCAACCCCTGTACAAATAATCCGGCACGAGCGGCAGACCTTCACCTGTTAAGGGGGGCTTATTCATTAGTACTAACGTTTTCAGAACCCTCGCTCGATTCACCCCTGTTCGTAGATCCAATTCTGATTGCGCCGCACTATTCGGTTCGAGTGTAAACTAAAATAATCGGTGTCGCCCGGATGCTATCAGGATAATCAGAAGCGGGTGGCAAATGGATAATAAAATACACGAATTTTTCATGACTTCTGTCGTCGTGACCAAATTATATTCTGTTTCGTGCGTGTAATACTTTACTTAAACAAGAATCTGCAAGTTTCATCTACCGATAATATAAACTTATCGCAGATTTTCAATATAACCCACCGCACAGACGTATTTTTGAAAGGTTTCGTAAATAATTTTTTTTTATACTACAAATATTTGTGAAATGTCTTTTAAACGTTTTGAAAATATTTTTTGTCCACTCACAAATCTTACATTTAAATGTTTCAGAAATATTTGTTTTTTACATGTTTCTGCGAAATGTGAAATATTGCATCACCAGTCCAATTACATATACACACCCGCATAATCACGGAAATGTTCGTAGAAACATTTCGGTGAAACATGAAATTTAAAATATTTAAAAATGTTTCATCACTATGTACATAAATATTTCGGATGGGTTGAAAGATTAAGTATGTTTCTGAAATATTTAAGAAACGTTTCGTTGCAATATTTTGACAGAATATTTAAAAATATTATTTTCATATTATCCTTCAGAAATGATTTCGTGAAATATTTATAAAATGATTTCAAAATACTTCGTGCTATATGGGAAGATATCTATATTGATTTCGCGATTTTTTTTTTATCGGACTGACAATCGCTCGAGCTTTTGAATAAAATAATCGAAGGTCAGTGGGAATTGAGCATACATACGAGAAGCGATTTTGCCAATGGGAAAAAAAGTAAGCACGACTTTTACTTTCGTTATTTCTTCGTGACCTGTCGAAGCATCGACGGTTCGAGGCACGCGATTCTCCTTACGTGGAAACACACAAGAGGCGGGCACACGTTGTGCACTCGAAACTTACGATCCCATCGCGAAAGAGGGATACTCGTGCCGACCCGAGAGTCTCGTAAAATATTGAGTAGCTCCGATTAGAGAAACCCACCGTGACAGCATCGGAGCTAACACAACTCTCAGGGAGATTGACGAGCGACCTCGTTATTCGACAAGTACTCGGAACTCGTTCCTTCCTTTTTATTCCTTTATCTATCCGCAACTTCGTAGCTTCCGCGATGCAGCCGCGCTTGTCTGGTTTCCCGGTAATCGACTGGAGCCCGAATAGCACAATGTACAAGACAGATAGCGAAACTCTAGGCTTCCATGGCAAAGGGATCGATTTATCAACCCTTCCTTTCGTTTTAATTCCAAACAGACAAGTTTCAGCGACATCGTTACTTAAAAAAAAAAATTATACAATTTATGTAATATCGTAATAATTTATATTTAAGGCAGTCCTTGCGAACAGTGTTCACTTCGCATAAGTTTCAGAGAAACGAGAGAGAATTGCAAACACTTCTCGCTCGTATAACAATCTAAAAAAGCTCAAGCTTATTTTAAAGGTGCTGAAAAGATTAATTTTACATAATAATAATAATTCGAAAATTTTATGAACAAATTTATGAAAACTAAAATTGTTCAACAAGTAGAACCCCGACTAACCGGGGTCGGATTAACCGTACGTCTTCTGACTTTTTTTTATGCTTTGAGCAAATTAAAGTCACTGAATACTTTAAAAAATACTAGCTTACTTACTATTAATGAAAAAAATCTAAAGCTTGACATTCTTGTTCACACTATTTAACAATTAAGTTCAAGTTGTAGTAAATGTCATTATCTAGTCAAAATAACGTTGTATCATTAGCCATTATTGACTTATATACTTTCGCTGTCTAGCTCGGATTAACCGGGTTTTCAATTATCCGGGTACTCGTCGATCCCGAGTATCCCGGTTAATCGGGGTTCTACTGTACCTATGAATAAAAAAAAAAATTAATTCACTTTGAATTTTGTAACTTTCTACTTTTTTTACCAAATGAAAAAAAATCAAAGTCTATTAAAAAATCTGAAAAAAATCATACGTATTTAGAAAAGTGAACGATCATGAACACTATTCGCAAGAACTACCTTAAGGGCATGGGGCACAGACTCAGTCGGTAACAAATCGCCTTCTCTATTTTCTCCAAAACGATTGATCCGACGAGCAAAAGCAAATTAGGTTTTCATACTTATATCTATTGCCTACAAAAACCTCATTTGATTTTGGTCGAACAATCAACCATCCCAGAGAAAATAGGGAAAGCGATTTGTTACCATCGGAGCATTGTTACGTGTGTGTCACATCACCTTAAGGAGACGAGTCACAATGCTTTTGGAAAAAAAGCCTAATACAAATTTATTTATAGGAGCTTTTTTTTATGTGTATCGATTTGAGAATGGGAGAGTAAGCTCGACCGCGTTAGTTTCTTTTTTCTATATTATTCACTGTGGACGCCGCCTCTCGCGTCAATATAATTATCTTTCGTGGATCGTGACATTGCAGAACTTGCGGTCACGCCAGATACAACGGGGAAAAGGGGAGAGAGAAAAATGGAGTTTTCGTGTCCATCAATTTTTTTTTTTGCTGCGTCGTCACATCAACGCTAGTTCTTCCGAAGAGCCAGGACAAACAATGTTTTTTCACTCAGCACGTTACACACGAGTGCTCCACCTCTTCTGGCTGTGGGGCCTTGAATCGATCGCCGAGTAAATTTCCAACTAACAGATTGTTTCTTATTTGCAGACTAGGAAGCGTCGAGCGTTTGACCGAGGATGACAAAAGAGTTATCATAGCATCGAAGCACTTGCTGCCCGAGAACAACATAAACGTAGTCGTCAGGTAAAGTACAATTTTCCTTGTTTCAATAAAATTAACTCAGCTGACGCAAGACGTTATAATCGAATTTTATTCTCTTATTCGCAGAGTTCGTCCCTTGAACAAGAAGGAAGTAAAAACCGGCGATGACGCCGCGGTGCAATTTCCCGGGGGTGGTCAGATCTACGTAAGCATTTTAACTGGCACCTCCACCGTCCCTAGCGAGTAAAGCGACCACCATAGGACCAAAAAAACGACCGGTCGTTTTGTGCCGTTTTTACGACCGTAAGACAACCAATAAAACGACAATTTTGTCGGTTTAGATTTGGTCGTCTTTTACTTTATCGACCCAAAAACGGCCGCGGTAACGTCTGCTCAAACATGCTGGTCGTTTTTTGGACCGTTAAAGGAAATACGACCAAGCCTAAACCTAAAAACTGCCCTAGCAAGTTGATGGATCGCAAACGGACCGAACAACGGACACGTCCGTTGAGGAACAAAACGGACCGTTAAAAACGAAAAAACGGACTGTACATTTTTTGTTGGCATTTGGTCTTTTTTCTGTTACGGAAACCGAAAACAAACCGAACCTTTTTATTTCGAAAAATTTGCTTTGGTCCGTTTTCCGCAACTGAAAAAGAACCAAGATCATCTTTTTATAACGTCCTTTCATTAAAAACAGAATTAAAAGCAAAACAAGAAAAAAATTTTTAAACTTAGCCAACATTTTTTATAAAAAACGTTCGGTCCTTCCTCGGTTTCCGCAACCGAAAAAGGACCAATCCAAATGTACGGTCCGTTTTCCCGTTTTTGTGGTCCGTTTCGTTCCCCAACGGACGTGTCCGTTTTCCGGGCCGTTTTTTCGTTTTTTCCCTAAAAGCAGCCGTCCGTCAAGTTGCTAGGGTGGTCGTTGTTTTGGTCGCACAGTGGTCGCCAAAACGGTACATAATGACCGGTCGCTTTTTAAGTCGGTTTCAAGGGTCGTTTGACCTGCTAGGGATACAGTTTTCATCGATCAGCTTTCAACGTTTTCCTTTTTTTCCTTACAGTGCGACGGTATCCCGAACAGCGGCGACAAGAAAGCCAAATTATTTTCTTACAACGTTGTATTCGAGCCTGCGGCGAGTCAGGAAGATGTTCTCCAATTTTCCGGTATCAAGAAACTCATCGAAATGGCCGTTGAGGGTTTTAGCACCACGGCTTTCTGCTACGGGCAAACGGGAAGCGGAAAGACTCATACCCTCACGGGACCACCGGGACTCGTAAGCATCGCTTTCACCGTGTCGTCTTTCATAACGAAAAAGAGGATTGTCTTTGAGCTCTTCCTTTCATTATCAATTATTGTTCGCAGTTCCAGAACGGAAACCCTTACTCCGAGGAGCACGGCCTCGTCTTTCGATCCTTCGTCTATCTATTCAAGGTACTCCAGGAACGCCAAGACCGCAACTTCGTCCTCAAAGCTTCCTTCCTCGAGATCTACAACGAAAAGGTGATAGATCTGTTGAATCCTGGCACATCGAGAAAACCGCTAGCTGTAAGATGGAGCAAGAAGATTCGAGGTTTCTTCGTCGAAAATTTGTTCACTGTCGAGTGCGAGGAGCTCGACGATCTTCTCGCCGTTCTCGAAGAGGGTACGGCAGAGCTGTAATTTTCACACATCATATTTTCTACTGCCGGTATTATTTTATCTCTCATTTGTTTCTCCAGGCATGAGAAACAGATCCGTGGGCAAGCACAACATGAACGAGCATTCAAGCAGAAGTCACACCATCCTCACAGTCCAAATAACGTCCGAGCAGCAGGTAAAATCCATTTCGTCGATAAATGGATAGATTTGCAAATTCTTAATATTCTGCAGGTTGATAATATTTTTATATTTTTTGTCGCAGATGGAGAACGGTGTATTCATCTCAAAGCAGGGTAAAATAAATTTCGTTGACTTGGCCGGCAGCGAGATGACGAAGAAAACCCACAGCGAGGGCAAGACGCTCGAGGAAGCGAATAATATTAACAAAAGCTTGATGGTCCTAGGTATACATAAAACCGATTGTATTCTGATTAGAGATTTTTTAATGCCAATTATTTATTACGGTACGGTTTTACAGGATATTGCATAGCTTCGTTGAGCGATGGAAAACGTAAGGGCGGACACATTCCATACAGGGACAGCAAACTGACGAAATTGTTGGCCGACAGTCTCGCCGGTAACGGCGTTACACTCATGGTGAGTTTAAACGGTTTCGGCTCGTTTCATTATTCTCACGCGATAATCGATCGACCATTATTTGCTCGTTCTATAAACGAATTTTCTACGTTACTTTCTTGTGCAACACCAGATTGCCTGCGTCTCGCCGGCTCGCTCGAACGCCAGCGAAACTCTCAATACACTGAGGTACGCGGCGCGAGCCAAGAAGATTCGCACCAAGCCCATCGTCGTGATGGTCAGTTCGATAGATCTACCGTCCCAGATATTTTGTTAAAATACGAAATTAAAGTTCACACGTAATATGATGTTTTAACTGCTCAGGACCCGAGAGAGGCGTTAATTTTGAGCCTGAAACGTGAAGTAGCTGCTCTTCAGGTCGAAAATGATCATCTACGAGGGGCGCTGCATCTCGGCAGTGAAACAAACGTTAAACGCTCGGAGTCGAAAGGTAAGGAAGATCCTGTAAAGACTTCTCTCGTATCTAAAAAAATGCACGTCCTGAAATGTACAGAAATAATACCAACTATCACGATGTATGTGTTTGTTTCGGTAATGGTAACGGTCAGACAGGTGATCAATAAAACTCCTGTTTATACGTTTCGACCCTGGTTCTGGATCCTCTTCAGAATTTTTAAATATCTACCAGCTGTACTAATTTTACAAAGGTTTATGTTTTTTTTATCTAGATAATAAATTAACTATAGTTAAATAATAACCTTGAGGATCGACTCACCGATCACACGATTCAGTGAATCGATACTCAAGGTTGTTATTTAACCATAGTTAATTTATAATCTAGATAAAAAACATAAACGTTTGTAAAATTATTACAGCTGGTAGATATTAAAAAATTGTGAGGAGGACCCAGAACCAGGCTGGAAACGTATAAACCGGAGTTTTATTGATCACCTGTTTGACTGTTACCATTGCCAAAACAAACACATACATCATTAAAGAAAATCGGTCACAATCACATACATCTGGGCAATAGCAACTATCGTTGTTAATTTATTCGTTTGTTGATTGGCCATCTCACGAGGCTCTTCTAAAATATGCATATGTTGTTACATTTAATATATTTTTGTTTAATTCGAAGCTGAGGAAAGACGCCTAGCCGTGACACCTCCTCCAGTGGACTTGGACAAGCTCGCCGAGCTAGAATCATCCGAACTTAGTAGATTGTTGCGTTCCTACATAACTGAAAACGAGGCTCTGCGTCGTGAAAACGCCGAGCTCTACTCAACGAGGGAACAAGTCATGAGGGATCAGGAGCTCGTGTGCCGGGAGAACGAGAGGTTGCTCAAGAAATTGGAAGATGTTAATTCGTGAGTAACATTACAGTACATATATTATCGACATTGGGATATAAATTTCCAGGGCACAGGATTTTCTACGTTTTCGTGGTCTTCAGGGTCTGCTGCCGTTCTCCCATTATTCCAGCGAGGCCGACGTATTCAGCGGAGATGCTACACAATTCTATGGACGATGCTCCGGGTGCGACCAACGTTTGGACGAATCCGAACGGGGATACGAACACACCGTCATTCACCACTTCAGTACGTTAAACAAATTTCAACCATAAAAATATTTAGTATTCGGTACATTTATAATTCACTAGCCATTTTTTTCGAAATCGGTAACTGGAGCTTCATCCACTATCCATTATTACGAACATCGCCAGTTGAACGCACTTATATTGTCCATTATTCTGTTGATAAGTAATAGAAGTGCCTTCCATTATGCATTGTTTCGAAAACTCGGTACTGCAATTCTCCTTAATTATCCATTATTTTGTTAACAAGTAACGAAGGTTTTCTCCCTTACTCATTATTTTTCAAACCGGCAATTGAAGTCTCTTCCATTATCCATCACTTTGTTAATAATTAATGGCAGTTTCCTCTGTTACTCATTATTTTGAGAATCTGTATTTTGAGTCTCCTTCGTTAGGCCTTCAGTTTCAAAATGGACAATAGCTTTTCCTCCAATGTGAAACATTTTGAAAATCGCTAGTGAGATGCTCCTCCATTGCCTTTTAATTTTGAAAATGGGTAGCCCATTATGGGTAGCCCATAATGGGTAGCCCATTATGGGTAGCCCATAATGGGTAGCCCATTAGGAAAATGGTCCATTACCCATCATTTTTGACAACCGGTAAAGAGATCCTTTTCCGTTACCCATTGTTTTCGAAAAATCAGTATGTCGGGTTTGGAAAAATGTACGAATACTAAATTGAATTCAAGGAAATCTTCCCATCAACCATTTAATTTAATCAAATAATTTTTTTCCATCGACTCAGGAGCAGGGACACGGCGGCCTAAGCAATCCGGACGGAAATATACCTCAAAAATTACTCAAAGAACTCGACAAAAGAATTGTCGGTAGTTTCAGCAATATCGTTGAGGCTTACAGGGACAAGATCAGTCATCATCGACGTCACAATTCGTGGGACAACGGTCGGGGCTCCGGTAGCAGTCCGGATCAGACTTTTTCGCCGGTTGAGATGCACCAGTGAGTGTACGAGACACCGTCGACGTGTACATTTGAGGCAATATTTCTATTTAAAAAAGAACGCGATATAGATTTTGTTTTTTGCAAGCCAAGACACGCCGCTCTAAAAATACTCGAGTTTTTCTGCACATCGTGTCTAAAATTACTTCTGGATGGCGAAAGCTGTTTGATATATATATTCCATGTTTCGTTATTCTACAGCAGAAGCAAGAAGTCCTCTTCTTTACGTCGCACATCGACGGTGCCCGAGGAAAAGTCTTCATCGAGCGTCGGTGATATTCTCGGTGGACCAGTTCTCCCGATAGTTCATTCCTCGAACGGAACGCCGGACTCTCTTCGGAGCGGACCGCTCGTGGACGGTCAGCGCTCAGCGCCCGATACCGGCGATTCCATAGCCCCGACAACGCCGTTCCCGCCGATATCTCGATCCTCGTCGCCGTTCACGACCCCTGAACCCGACGGGACGAACGAAAATTTCGCGGGGCACAAGTCGCGGAGCAGCAGACGCGCCGCCGATGACGAGATAGGCGACCGAAGCGCTCGACGAGCTTTCGGCAGTCCCGTTTCTCTCGACGAGGATGATTCACGATTTTAAAATGATCGTAGCATCATTACAACTCTGGCCTATGTTAGGCTCTCCTGTTGTTACTTATAAATTAAGCATGTGACTCTGGAGGGTATCGAAAAGGTACTTGGAGTTTATTCGAGGATCAAAACTGTACAGAGCTGTTAAATAATTGTGTATAGCTACAGAAGTAGAAAAAAAAAACCAAGGTTGCTGAAGAAGCTTCGCTACATAATTGTTTCTCAATATCCAGTTCGTCCATTTTTGCAGGTGTAAGGAAGAGCACCTCATACGTTTCAACTTTCGTTTATTTCAGACAAAAGTTGCAAGCTTCAGTCCCGTAAAAAAAACGTCCGACGAACGAATCGATGATGACAAAAAAAAAAGTTAATAAAAATTAAACGTAACACAAAACGCGAATCCATCCAGTATCCATCGGTATATAAAAGAGCATAGGGATCTCCGTAACGAAACGGTTCGTCATTCGAATGAAATGCGGCTTCGCGTTCGTTCGCGAGACTCGACGAGCGAACAAAGAGGAAGCTTCCTCTCTCCCCTCCCTGTTTTTTTCGCTCTCTCCAGAGCGAAATAAAATTGGCCCCACACTGGCGTCTCTTATCGAGCGCGCGTGTCACAAATATTATCGAAACTCGCGAAATCCCGTCTAAGGTCGAAAAATAGAGCTTCCAGCAGAGTGGGAGATCCAGTGGCCGTCGCAAAAAATTAAAGTAACAAGAAAAAACAATTTTCTCGTGTTTCGCACGACGGTCCTGGCCGCGGCTGGTGGGTCAACGAAACGCGAATCGAGAAGGCATCGGCGCTGCGAGCAGCAGCGGAGACATCGAGAGGGCCGCGCACACAAGCGAATTGGCGAACACGGAGTGTCGTGTATTCCGCGTTGGGAAGAGAGCAACATAAGCGCAAAGCCATTTCACGTATACAACATTTTTTTTTTCGTAGTCGTGTATTCGTAGTCGTGTTGGGCCGTGTCCTCTGCGCGTTGGTTTTCCCACCCCCCCTCGCCGTTCCCCCGTGATCCGCTTTAACGTACCTCGCTCCGTCTCTCCTCGCCCTCTCTCTCCGTCTCTCTCTCTCGCGGGTTGAAATAAACGAAAAATCATTCTTGCATGGACTGTCGTAAGGTGTCGTACATCAAGTGCGGGTTGCCGGGGTAGAGAAGACGCTGCGTTGAACGGATTGGGCGACCTAGCTTAGCAGCCAAGGGAGGCTGCTGTGTGCGAACAAAATTTTCGTGCACGAGGCTCTATCGCGAATAATAAAGGAGATTGGAATCAGGTAGAGAGGAGAAGGCGGTCTCCGAGCGTGCGGAAACGTACAGGGCGAATACGTGGAACGCGGCGAATCGAGGGAGACGACGCCGCTGATTAGCGGCGAATCAGCCACATTTTGCAACACGCTTTCGCGACTTCGCTACACGTTCGTGAGGGAAGCAAAGAAAAAACTCTGCAAAAAAGGGCGAAACCGAGAGTCACGGCGAAGTTTCGAGGAGAAAATCGCGTCGAAGGCTAATCGTCGAGAGCCCGAAGGACAACGGTGAGGATGAAAAAAAACATATATATATATACATATACTGTGTTCCTTATTAAATTCGATAAATGGATTCGTTGGTTTAACCACCCAAAGTCGATTTTCTTGAAGGCTATTTTTCAGAGCCAGTGGCAAATGTTCTCCATGCTAATATAATTGTGAAACTGTTGTAACAGGGATTCAAGAAAAAAAAAAGTAAACAGGCAAGCTGGGCAATAGCGAGGTTCAGCTTTTTGGACAAAGGAGAAGGCTGCCGTAGTTGAGGACAACGGTAATATACATAACAGAGATACATATTTAGATCCTTAATTTTTTTCGCTATTGGAAAAATTTCCCTTGTCGACCAACCAATTATAAAACTTTGCGTTGGATTTTGGTTGTTTTCTAACAACGCACTCCAACGTGACCAGTTTATTGGTGCGCGAATCCGACTCTGATTCCAACCTTGCAGAGGTTGGGTTTTGGTCGATATTTTAAAACCAACCAAAATGTCAACAGTTGTATTTGTCCGATAGAAAGTTGGTTTATAGTTTAACTTTTACAAAACAATGAAAAGTGCGATTCTGAATCCAATTTGCTGGAGGTTGGGTTTTGGTTCGTCCTTCAAAATTGGCCATAACAGCAACCATTATTTGTGTCGGATAGAAAGTCCACACTGAACCGTTTTTGGTTTACAGTTGGAATCTCTGAAAACAACCCCATTTCCGACTGTGTCGAGAGCACCGATAACTTGTGGCTCACGGTTGGAAATTGGGTTGTGTTAGGAAAATTCAACCACAAACCAACCTCCTTTTCGACACATATAACGGTTGGTATTTCAGTTAATTCTTTAAGGTAGTACTAGCGCAATGAGTGATTCCGCCTGAGTTTGAGAGGAATAAAAGAGAATTACAAACACTTCTCGATCGGATAAAAATCTGAAAAAAATCAAGCATATGGAAGATGCTGATAAGATTG
>JAPYZC010001490.1:0-20258 GCA_030522665.1 Ichneumoninae sp. A BG-2022a | reverse complement strand
CTATGCCTGATTATCTTTTGAGTGAGCAACTTTCCGACGGTTTTGGAATATTCGGAGAACTTCACAGAATCGGCATGCACGCCCTTTTGACGTATGCAAAATTTAGAATTTTTTATATCCAACAAAACGAATGCTGTAAACATTTCAGCGGCCATGTTCGTTTCCACGACGGTTTATAATACTCGATTTTCTTTATTTTTCGTAAGATTTCGACCAAAATTCGAGTGCACGCCGAATCGTTTATGTCATTAATACAGTCTTGCTAGATTTGAGACATACGCGTCGTTTATTAACGATGAATAGTTAAAACTATGAAAACGCCTATTTTCGTCGGTAAACCAGGAAGGTGCAGCAGCCCCTTAAGGACATGTGAAACGACTCAGTCGGTAACCAAAATCTGTAATTAATGCGACTCAGAGACCGTAGTCTTTTCGGAAAAAAGCAAAGCATTAGCGAATGTACAATTTAATACCGCGTCCGATGATGCTTCAGTTTTATCCAAAATGTCAACCAGTTTTAAATGGCATTGATTCGAAAAATTCATTTATCTCTCTCGCACTCATATGTCACGTGGTACATCTTTCACATGGCCTTAAGGGGAAGTGAAATATTGCGGTCGGTAATGAAAATTTAATGCCCTTTTCTCAAGGGTACTCATTTTTGTTTTTGACGGAAAAGCAAATTTGAGCCGGTTGCACACCGTCATTTCGCATCCGGCCCGAATTAATATTTTTCTCAAAAAAATTAGCACCATTGAATAAAGTTAATTTGAAAATTGCAACTATCTCTCTCAAACTCATGGCTGAAGTCACACCCGTCACGTGTGACTTTCACTTAACCTTAAGGCGAGGCTGAAGATCAACATAACCTCAAAATATTTTGAAACTATTTTTCTTCGAAACGCTTTTATAAAAGAAAAAGAAAAGCGTTTCGGAGAAACACGGTTTCAAAATTTTAGCTCTGTCTCTCTCGCACTCATGCGTGTTTAGCCTCCCCTTAAGGCCATGTGAAAGATGGACCACGTGACATGTGAGTGCGAGAGAGATAAACGCATTTTTCGAATCAATGCCATTTAAAATCGGTTGACGCTTCGGATAAAACGGAAGCATCACCGGACGCGGTATTAAATTGTACATTTGCTAATGTAATTCATTACAGATTTTGGTTACCGACTGAGTCGTTTCACATGTCCTCAACAATTACACCCGTGTTCTCATTGCAGCTTCTCGGTCGGTAATTCACGAGCCCTCGACCTCCCCTTTGCGAGTTAATTTAAAAAAATTCGCGGGCTGTGTAAAAGGTTATTAAAAAAAAAAAAATCTCGCGAGCATGCGCACTAGAAACATCGAAATGTGTTTTCGCTCGCTCTCGACACGTAAAGGGGATTCGACAATCAGCTGCGCGGCAAATTGTTATCGGCGGCACGCGCGTTCGTCGAGAGTTCTACGTAAATTCTCAGTGTGTTTTTATTTTTATGTATTTTTTTATCATTTTTTTCAATCCCCGCTGTAGTTCGATCTATATAAACGAAGTAATCTGTCCGTGCGGCAAATTGTTATCGGCGGCGCGCGCATTCCCTTGGGAGTTCTACGTATATCGCGTGTTTTTTTTTTTATTTTTCTCAATCCCCGTTCCTATTCGATCCGTACGAACGATATAATCTTTCGGCGCGGTCGTCCAGCCTCTCTCGAACAAAACTACCGATAACGCCGTCACAAAACAAAAACAAGTGGCAGCCAGTGATCCGTAGGATTATCGCGGGACAGATTTCCCGATCAGTCCGACGGCTTCCGGCAGACCGAGCAGGCCGGTATTGCTGCGAGAAATAAAAGGGAGCGCGCGCCAGAGATAGGTCGTCGCCGTAGTAGGAACACAGCGGTCCGGTCGAGAAGCTTCGTCGTGTTTGCTCGTAGTCGCGGTTATACATGCGTGATAGCGGGTAGATAGAGGATATCGCCGCGAACGGGATTATCGTCATCCCGCATCTAACCCAAAGAGCGAGCGAGTGCGCGGAACCGCGCACACTTTGCAAAATGGCCTCGTACCTCCGGTGAGTGGATAAAAACATTACTTTTTTTTTTGTGTTTATTTTCGAAAATTTGTCACGCCAACTGCACGATAGACGACAAAAAAGAAACGACAAATTTCACGAAGTTTCGGTGAAGAGAAGCTTCGAAATTTAAGTTCCGTTCTGTACGATAGCTCGACGCTCTTTCACGTCCACAACTTCGGCATTAGCTGCGTCGTTCGCGGTGACGTGTCACCGGCGAGATCACCCTCGAACTTTTCACCCACTGTTGCCCCAAAGTTCACGCGAATTCTATCGATGCTATTTACAATGCCGAACGTTCGTTGCGTCGCTTGCGAATCGAAACACTGTGCACTCTGCATTGTCAACCGGGCTTAGAAATACACGATCTTACGGATCTTACGTTAACCCTCTCTTCGAGGCGCTGAGTGAAAAATGTTGTTTCCGAGAGTCTTCGATTTCAGGCTTTTAGAACCCCGGCTTAAATATCGTTCGATCATGGCAGGCTCTCTTCGTGTAAGGCGAAAAATTTCATTGAACCGGAAACGTTTTCAACTTACTTTGCGCCGAAGTTCACGAGGATTTTGTCGCTGTTATTTACATTGCATATTTCTTACGTTCCTCGCGAATCATCGAACCGCTTTGCAACTTATTTTGCCGGAAAGTTCAGCGATTTTGCATGTTTCTTGCGTCGCCCGCGAATTATCGGGACGCTTTGCACTTCGCATGTTCATTGGGGTTAACAATACACGATCTTATGGGACTTTAACCCCCTTTTTTCGTGCGCTGCGTGGAAAATGTCGATTCCTAAAATTTGATTACCCTAAAAATATCTGCGTAACATCAAAATTTATCTTTGGCGATTCTCTGTCGATGCAATGTTTTAGGAAAATGAACAATTGTTCGCTCACAGATTTTTATTCTCCAAGCAAACTTCGCCAAGCATAAGTTTGTGCGATGCAAAACACTGCTGTTATAGCTAGATAAAATTTAGTCTTGTGCAGATATCTTTGAAGACATGAATTTTTCTATTAGATAACACACAATTGCGATATCTGTGGAAATATCGTTTGAAAAATTTCATTGAAATGTAAATGTTTTGAGCAGTTTGCCAGACTCACTAAAAGGTCGAAGCTGTAGAGTTCTCCGTTTTTCGTATCAAAAAATTATTTTTTTTGTATCAAAGAATTATTTTTTTTGTACAAAAAAAATAATTGATTGATTGAGCATAAGTAAAAAAAAATTTTTTTGCAACTTTTACGTCGATGGTGATTTGAGATTTTTTTTTCTAGCTTAGGAGTCGCGCTGCTGTGTTTTGTCCTGGCCGCAGTCGCCGTGGACAGAGCGAACTTCAAGACGTGCGAGCAGAGCAGTTTCTGCCGGTGAGTCGCAGAAAATTTTTTCAATTGCTTTTTTTTTACCCCAACAATATCACTCAAATTTTGTTTGATAACGTTTGAATATCTTTGCAGTCGTTGTCGCAAGGTCGAGGCTGGAAAGACGCCATACGAAGTGCAGGCGAACACAGTCAGGCAGAATGAATCGATATTGTACGCGGATCTCCTCAACAAGGACACGGGAAAGTTGTACGCGCTGCAGTTGACCGCGCTCAAGGGAAACACCTTCAGACTCTACATCAACGAGAGCAATGCTCTGCATCGCAGATACGAAGTTAAGGAGGCCTTGAAGAGTGCTCCGCAAACTGCAAAATTGGATTTGGTTGAGAAAACTGCGGATCACGTAACAGTCGCCAATGGCAAGGGAAAGGCTATAGTCTACTTCAATCCGTTCAGAGTGGACTTGTATTCGGACGAGCAGCTTGTGATATCGGCCAATGCCAGGGGTCTCATGAGATACGAGCATCTCAGACTCAAGACAGAAAGGTCCGTATACGGGTCAATTTTTTTTCACGACTATGCTGAAAAGCCCTATTTCATGCCTGCAACGGGGGTGGAAAGTGGCCGAGTCTTGACGAGCGGGAGGAAAAGTAATTTAGCGGGACGAAGACTGATTTAGAGGGAGAAAAGTGAACTTTTCCTCCGAGTCAAGACTCTGCCAATTTCCATCCCCGTTGCAGGCATAGAAATATGGCCCCTTAGGACAGTCCGGAAAAAAATAGCGTATGCCACTTGGGAGGAAGTGCCTTTTTACCTCGTGTGAATTTCTCCATCAAACTTGACACTCGGTGAAAAGACACACTTTCCTCCCTTGTAGCATAATATACTATTTTTCGCCTGGAGCGCCGGCTTTGAAAAAGTTAGACCGGCAGTACCGAAAACAATACGTATGGTTTTTAAGCTCCGCGAAGCTCTGAATTTTAAAGATTAAATTTCAATCACATTGATTTGTATGATATAACATTGGATTCGCCGATGAACAAAAATTCCTTGAATTAAGCGATCTTATTTAAATGACACTGCTTTAAATTATATTTCTATTTCATGCAGATCGTCAAGAATTTTTATATTTCTATATGTTAATAACAATGAATTAACGAGAAAAAAAAAAATCAACAGGAAACCCGAAGAAGAAGCCGCGGAGGAAGTGAAAGACGGAACCCCATCTCCGTATCCCGGCGACGGTGCCGAGAACGATCCAGGAGCATGGGAGGAGAACTTCAAATCTCATCACGACTCGAAACCTCGGGGACCCGAAGCGATAGCTCTGGACTTCAGTTTCCCAGGCGCCGAACACGCGTACGGTATTCCCGAGCACGCGGACTCTCACGCTCTGCGATCGACGAAAAAGAATGATCCGTACAGATTGTACAATCTCGACGTGTTCGAGTATGAAATTAACGAGGGTATGGCAATTTACGGAGCAATCCCGGTTCTCTATGCTCACGGGTAAGCGATTATTCTTCGATGTCTTCTTACTATAATCCCAGTGTCACGGTTTAGATTACGATAAGAAAAAATAAAATCGACTCGTCGAAATAAGTACAATAAAAAGAAAGATACCGTTTAAAAAATTGTAAATTTAACGTATCGGACGGGAAGGTTTTACGCAAAAACTGGTACATTACATTTAATGTACAATTGTGATAAAAATTAATGGACTTTTAGAGTGAAATAAAAATAAATTATTGGAATCAAAGTACTTTTATGGTAAAATTAAAGTAAATTATTAAAAGTAGAGTTTTATTGGGTTAATTTTTTATCACAATTGTACGAGAAATTTAAATACAAGTTTATGCATAAAAATGTCCAGCACCAATAAATTAAATTTCATACGATTTTTTTTACAGTGTATATCATGCGGTTACCGGAAAGAATTTTGAAAATTGTCAGTTATTTTGTTGGGCAACGTCATTATCTGTCTCTGAATTATTTTTCAGCAAGGAACGAACATCTGGTATCTTCTGGCACAACGCGGCGGAAACATGGATCGACATATTGACAAGCGCCGACAACAACGTCGTCGAGAGTATAGTCAGTTACGTTTCGGGCTCGACGAAGAACCCTCAAGTCGACGCCCATTTCATGTCGGAATCTGGTGTGATCGATGTGTTTTTCCTTCTGGGACCGAAACCTTTGGATACCTTCAAGCAGTATGTCGACCTAACGGGCACAGGAAATTTGCCGCAGGTTCGTTATTATCTATTAAGGTAGTTCGTGCGGTATAGTCGAGTCAATCGACTACCCGTATTTCAAAAATTGTTTGCACAAGTCTTAAAGGAGACATTTTTGCGAACTATTGTAAATTTAGATTAGAGATCCTACTTTATGTAGAATAAAATGTACAACAATCAATTTACGACAACAAAAAAACTCATACGCTAATAAATCCACGGTCATATTTTTACGCAATTTTTGTGAAGTCGATTTGTAATTTGACGAGTGGTCAGCTTATTTTGTTTGTCGAAAAATGTTCTAGGACTTTACCGAGTAATTTGCTTCGTTTAGATTCTCAATCAGAAGAAAAGTTTCGTTAACGTCGTAGCTCTACTTTTTTTTATTAACATATTACTAATTTGTAACCGATGAATATTATGATGAATGTTTCCCGATGAATTCGTAGAGTATCTACCGAGAATCAAAATGATCTTTCAATCATCAAAATCGGACGATGATTATAAATTTGACTTCACAAAAATTGCGTACAAACATGTCCGTGGA
This sequence comes from Ichneumoninae sp. A BG-2022a, assembly GCA_030522665.1. Lineage (NCBI taxonomy): Eukaryota > Metazoa > Arthropoda > Insecta > Hymenoptera > Ichneumonidae > Ichneumoninae sp. A BG-2022a. The sequence goes on along the minus strand of JAPYZC010001490.1, from coordinate 14,111 downwards.
TTTAGTGGCATAAACTGTGTTATGTCTCTGTAAAGTCATTGTTGGACATGTTTTGCTACATGAAGTAGGAACTCTTTCACCTGGTGCAGCCTTAGTTCGCACCGATTATCCCTTTAAAATGTGTACAAGACATTTTTGAAATTTTGGTACTCGATTGACTTGAATGTACCGCGGGGATTAGCTTAAAAAAAATATAGAAAATTGAAATTTTCATATCGCTTCCGTATAAAAGTTGAAAATTGCAATTTTCATATCGTTCCTCGTAACAGTCGAAAACTGAAATTTCCATATCGCTTTCTCGTAAAAGTTAAAAACTGAAATTTTGATACCGCTTTCTCATAAAAATGTTTCTTTCTTCGCGAAGCTTTCTACGATGAACCCAAAAATGCAGAAAATGTTTTGTCGTAGAAGAAGCTTAGCGAAGAAAAATTCTGAGAAAGCGATATGAAAATGTCAATTTTTAAGTTTTTTTCTGAACGTGATCTTTCGATGTTTTGGAACATTCGGAACACGTTTGCATAAAAATTTCGAAACAAGATTTTTTTTTCACCAAAACAAAGCATCCTCTACGAGGAAAAAAAATGAAATATAAAATGATACAAACTTTATTGCCAATTTTTCTCCAGATGTTTACGCTGGGCTACCACCAGTCCCGCTGGAACTACAACGACCAGGAGGACGTCGCGACGATAGCCGACAACTTCGACACATACGACATGCCTATGGACGTAATGTGGCTTGACATCGAGTACACCGACAGTAAAAAGTACTTCACCTGGGACAACCGAAAGTTCCCGGCGCCTCTGGAGATGGTTCAAAATCTGACGACGAAAGGTCGCAAACTGGTTGTAATAATCGATCCTCACATAAAGCGAGACACGAATTACTTTTTGCACAACGACGCAACGTCTCTCGGTTATTACGTCAAGACCAGCGACGGCAAGGACTACGAGGGTTGGTGCTGGCCGGGCGCCTCGTCCTACCTCGATTTCTTCGATCCCAAGGTCGTCGAGTACTACATGAATCTCTACGCTCTCGACAAGTTTCACGGCACAACCAATGACGTTTACATATGGAACGACATGAACGAGCCGAGCGTATTCAACGGACCGGAAGTAACGATGCCCAAGGACGTGATTCACCACGGCAACTGGGAGCATCGTCACGTTCACAACCTGAACGGTCTCTACCACACGATGGCGACTTACCAGGCCCTGTACAAGAGATCCGGCGGCACGCTGAGGCCGTTCATTCTCACGCGATCGTTCTTCGCCGGCTCGCAGAGATTCGCTGCCATGTGGACCGGCGACAACTCCGCCGAGTGGGAACATCTCCGCATAAGTTATCCGATGTGTCTGACTCTCTCGATATCCGGCATGTCCTTCTGCGGCGCTGACGTCGGAGGTTTCTTCAAGAATCCGGACTCGGAGCTCTTCATACGATGGAATCAGGCGGGAGCCTGGTTGTCCTTCTTCCGCCAGCACTCGCACATCGAGACGAAGAGACGCGAGCCTTGGACCTTCAACGACGAAACTACGCAGATCGTCAGGGACGCGTTGCGCATGAGATATTCGTACTTGCCGCTGTGGTACACCCTCTTCAGGGAACACGAGGTCAACGGCAATCCCGTTATGAGACCGTTGTGGGCGCACTATCCGACGGAGACGGCGGCTTTCGCTATCGACGATCAGATGCTCGTGGGCGATGCCATTCTCGTTCGTCCCGTCGTCGAGCCGTCGGTCTCCGAGGTCAAAGTCTACTTCCCCGGCGAGGGAAAGATCACGTGGTACGACGTCGACACGATGCAACCCCACAAGCAGCCCGGTCTCGTCGCTATACCCGTTACTCTTCACAAGATTCCGGTCTACCAACGGGGCGGCTCGATCGTCGCTCGCAAAATGAGGATACGCCGCAGCACCGTTGCGATGAAGAACGATCCTTACACCCTTGTCGTCATCGCCGACAACGATGGAAGGGCCAACGGCACTCTGTACATCGACGACGAGGTCAGCTTCGAGTATCGTCACGGAAAGTATTTGTATCTTCAATTGGCATTCGACGGACAGAAACTAACGTCGAAGTTCATCGACAAATTGGCGACGTACGAGACCGCCAGCTGGCTCGAAAGGGTCGACATTGCCAATCCACCGCAGGGAATCAAATCTGCGAATCTTCTTTCCCAAAGTACGTATTATTATTTAATTTTTTTTAGTATTCGAAATTGTCAATTCGCTATGAAAATTCGAGTTTAATGTATGCATCGAAATTGTGTGTTGATTTAAATTTGTTCGAGCTATTCGTGGTTCACTAATTTTGTTTTCTCTTCACTTTTTTTGCAGGCCTGGGAACGGTCGCTTTGGAAGCAAAGTACAATCCCAACAACAACGTGTTGACGCTGCGAAAACCGGGTGTAAATATGGGCGAGGAGTGGTCGATCGATTTAGTTCGTTAAAAAAAGATTGTTCAATTTTTTTTTTTTTCTTCGTCGACCAACCACTCGGAGGCTTCGCAGACACGCTTTGCATACTACTGATTATTATTATTATCTACTTCTACAATTGTAAAACGCAAAGATACCCTTAGAAGTCTGTGATGTCGATGTAACGACGAAAGAGCACGAACAACAAAAAAAAGTACCACTCCGTGCAACGTAATGTAACGAAGTTTTGATCGAGTTTTATGAGATAGGTGTAAGCGAGTCACTTGGAACATTGTTTTTGCTCATTTTTAATGCGCAACTTTGTTGCACTTACGTAGGCAGGTAAAATTATGTTTGCCGTTTAATAACTCCAGAAATAGCGCATTTCTTGTTTTCATTGTTTCTTTACGACGCCGACAGAAACTCAATAAACTTTTTACATAAGGAAAGGATTAATTTTTTTTTTGCGGATGTCATTCGATGAAGGAATTGGGGGGGGGGGGAGGATTATAAAGTTCCGTAAAAAAGGAACGACTTTTATTCAATGTTACTTTTTAGGCACGCTCGGTCGGCGCTTGCTTGTGAGCCAAGTACAAAAACACTATGGACGACAGTGCCGATACTAAAAATATAACGTCGAACCAACGGTGATAAAAATTGAACTGCAAGTCACCCAATACTTGAGTTATTATTATACGATACTCGGCGGGCATGTTCATTCTCATCAGAAGAACCGACGAAACGAAGTACATTCCCTGAAACGACGAAGACGCGATTGAAGCGAAATGATTGCTTTATGATGAATTTTAGGGCCTTCCATCCAGCGGTGGAAATTATTACGTTATATCGACGATTTGATTTGGTTGGTTCATTCTGTAAGATAATGCTCGTGTATGACAGAAGGCACCAATAAAATTAATCCGTCATCTTAACGTAATAATTTTTCCGGTTGAATGGAAATCGCCACTTGAAGAGCAATTATTTGAATTGGGGCGAGGTTGTCTTTTTTGTTCACGTACCATTATCTGCGCCAGTATGAGTACGATGATGTTCGACGATTTACTGCTAGATATCGCGTAGAAAAACTGAAAGCAATAACGATGTAATTACTTTATCGAAATACCAATAAACGAGACTCATGTTGTATAAAATAAAAATCCGTGTTTCTTAACAAACATAGATAATAAATGCGTTTCGATATGCGGCATCTTGCGTCGAGTCGAACGACTCAAAACCTTGACCCTCTTAGATCGAACTGAAAATTTGTGGAGATTTTTATCGGCTCTCATTTTCAAGTTAATAGATAGGCGTGTTTATATTAAAAATTATTGTTGTATCCCGGAAACTTTTTGCGTCGTGCAAAAAAAGTCGTGTACGAAAAAGATGCTATTTTTGATGAATTATTTGTAAACCCATTCTAAAATTGTAAATTTTAGAAAGCCTGGGGATAGCGTTCAATTTCCGCAGGCGTTTAACCATTATTTCAATCTGATATATATTCTACAAAAAACAATGATTAAACACCTGCGGAAATGGAACGCATTCCCAAGACATTTTACAATGTATACATGTTTCATACTAATAATAGAATATTCTGTGAAACGTTAAGCAAAATGCACAGTCATACTTACTAAAAAATGTTAAAAAACAATCATTTTTTTTTGTGTGCGTTTTTTTTTAAGATTCTCGTACTTGGAAGATGTTGAAAAAATGTACGTAGATAGTTAATAAAAAATAGCATCTTTTTTGTATACGACGTTTTTTGTACGACCAAAAGTTTCAAAGATATAATAATTTTTATAACAACCCCTTATCTGCTAACTTGAAAACAAGAGCCGATAAAAATAAAAATAAAAATGTCTGGTACATACTCACAATACATAATACTGCAACATCACGATCTCAGCTTGATCTAAGAAGGTCGGGGTTTTGGGCCATTCCACTTGACGTAGAATGTCCCATATATGTGTTTGATGAAAATTGATAGTGCTACGCGATAATAAGGATCCTTTACACGTACACTTCGAGCCATAAGTGAGATTCAGTAAAAACTTGAATATTCCCTAACGGTATAAGAGTCGAAAAAAAGTCAACTGTATTAAAGGTGCTAAGAACATTAATTTTGCATAATGATAATGTCAAAACGTTATTAACAAATTTGTAAAAAAAATGTTCAATAAATATTCAGTAAACATGTTTTTTCTCTTTTCAAACGAATCCATTGATTTTTTATAAGCCACATGAATTTTTTCAGAATTTTCTTACATTTTTGAAATTATTTGAAGGAACTACAGAATTTAATCGCATCGAAACTTTTTGTGTGCACTGTGCAATCATGATACGGAAACATCCGAAATTCATGCCTCTACATCAATTATTCAAATATTCGAGAAAAAAAAAAGTTGAAATGTAAGATAATTCTGAAAAAAACTCCGATGAATTCTGAAAAATCAAGGAATTCATTTGAAATGAGAAAATAAAAAGTTCCCTGATTTTTATAATTTTTCGGCATTATTATTATGCAAAATCAAAGATCTTGACATCATTAATATGGCTAATTGGTTTCACATTTTTGGGATATCGCGAAGTACTGAAATTTTGATCGAATTGAAATTTTTGTTGGGCATTTATGTGTGATGCCGTACGGGGATGCATATCCTTGGTAGACTTTGCAATTATTTGAAGTAAACCAAAAACATTAACACCTTAAAAGATAGCAATGCCTCGTATAAGTTTTAACTTATAAGCATGCGTAAAAAAATTAATCACCTTTGTCAACGTGAGTAAGAGGCCACGGATAGATGTGACGACTATGCAACCAACCAAGAAGAAGGATATGTGTTGCGACCAGAACGTTACATCGATGTTGAAGCCAATCCAGTGGACCGCGATTTCGATACCTCGAGTAACAGGATCTTTCTTTCCCACACGATCAAACACGATATTTATCGTCGACTATAAAAAGAAGATGAATTTTTTGTTAAACAATTTCTTAAAAAAAAATCCACGAACAAAGGTGACGGTAGTTCCGTCCCGCGTACGTACAATAAATATCTTCCACATGCAGTAGATCGAGAAAAAATATCCAAGAAAGTTGAAGTATTTTCCCTGCCAGGTAGCCGCCCACTCCAATCGTTCCCGGGCGTTTTGAATGTCGTGGGCCTCGAGAAATAGCTGACGGGACAATTCCTCCAGACCGGAAACTTCCTGTCTCAGTTGCTTTACATCTAAAAAAATAATTCGCTCGAATTAAATATTATCGAAAAATACAATTCTTACGAATTAATTATTATTGAAAAATATAATTCCTACGAATTAATCATTATTGAAAAATATAATTCGTACGAATTAATGATTATTTAAAAATATAATTCGTACGAATTAATTATTATCGAAAATTATCGTTCGTACATTTATCATCGATGATATAAATAAATTATTATTCTTTTTTTAACTGAATTTTCAATAATCTCGATTGTTCATTTACTTTCTTGACTTCTCTGATTGCCACCCAAAGGGGCCCACATGCCCCACAACCGAGATTTCGTCTCTGTTTGGGCAACGACTTCTCCCTTCTTCGCTAATGCCATCCTCTTCTTCTTCGCGACGATCATGTCCATCGTCTGCAAGAGCCGTCTCTCGACCGATTGCACGTCGGAATAAGACACCGGCCTCATGAAATAAGCCATCGACGAGTACGGATAATTGACAGCACCGAATCCCGACAGCAGTGCCATTACCGTAACGCCGATAACGCCGATACGGCTTATGCCTTGCTCTATCGACAGTACACCCTTTTTCGGACTCAGTATCGGAAAGGGATCGCCGACTTTCCAGAATAAATAGAGGTAGAACAGGTACACCATTATCGTCAGTGGTCGTATCAGATTCAACCTGACTATAAAAACAGAAAAAAAGAATAAACTAATTTATTAACATTTTTTTTTAGTACAGTAGAACCCCAATTAACCGGGACGCTCGAGACCGAAGAGTCCCCGGATAATTGAAATCCCGGTTAATCCGAACTAGACAGCAAAGGTATATAAGTCAATAATGGCAAATGATACAATTTTGTTTTGACTACCCTGACAGACGAGCGGCACAAAAAGTAGCGGTTGGCGCAATAATTGCGGCATGTGCCGCATATGTCGCAAATATCACACCAATATTGCTACTTTTCGTGGCGCTTGTCTATCAGGGTAGTTATGTTATTTGATACAACTTGCACTAAATTGTTAAATAGTATGAACTAGAATGTAAAGATTTGAATTTTTTTTTTTCATTAATAATACGTAAGCCAGTTTTTTTGTTTTAAGTACTCGGTGACTTTGGGTTGCTCCAGGCTTTAAAAAAACTTCGAAAGACGCACAGTTAATGCGCTTCCCGGTTAATCAGGGTTCTAATGTAGTTATAATATATATTTTTTTTATCCTCACCAAATCTGACGTTGCTTATGATAAAATACGCTATATAAAAGGGTATCAAAACGATGACCATAAACAGCAGCATGTACAGTCCGACGTTCCAGTGGAAATATCTAGAACTGGGAGACAGAAAAAAAAACACGTTTACTCAACATAAATTAATTTCGTTTAGAAAAATAATTTTTTTTCTTACCTCGAATCCAAGATGCCGATGATCTCGAATATTATCAGCTCGAACATGGTACAGGACAGGGAGAACGTTGTGGAGAATATCAGCTGCACCAGTCTGTGATGCACTTCGTAATCTCTGAAGAGTTTCTTCACAAAAAAAACCCATCCTCCTAAGAAGAAAAGTATCTGGAAAGTGTAAATTTAATTTAAAAAAAAATGAAAAAAAATACGACCGCTTAGACGAATGTAATTTGTTTGGACGCGTAGAAGAAATTTTTCTGCGAGGCTGTTCGAAACTCTGCAAAGCTGGAAACAGCGTTCGCTGGAAAAATACCTTCCGATGCATCGTTGAGGATTACATCACAGTATTGGAATGACAAAGAACATTTATTTTGTAAGACAATTTATTAAACAATTAAAGATTACAAGAGTTCCGGATAAATAAATTGTTTAACAGGGTTTAGACAAAAGTGAAGAGTAAAATTTTCGAGCGACATATGGACGAGTAACTCCGAAAAGACTCAGGCCAGTTATTTCAATTCACGTGGCGTCAAAAAGTTGGTATAATAAAAAAAAGTAAAATTATGTGAATTAAATTGCAGTTACGTAACGAAATTAGCGAGTCGGTTAAAGAATTATTCAAACTAAAAACAACGTTGACGCGGCGACATTTAACCTGTCTTTTTCAAGCCGAATACAATTTTCGTTTGCAACATTCGCTCGTTACGTAGATAAATGTCCACCTGTGTAACAAGAATAACGAAGGTATCCTCGAGAAAAGCCATGTCTCCATTCCGCTTTTTGCAACGTTCTTTATCGGGTAAAATAATAGTCCATGCTTGCAAAACACTTTGACAGCTCTCCGGCTTGTGGGGAGAACCGACTAGCGACATAATCGAATCGATGAGACAAGCGTTTCGAGAGATCGATGACTCCTATCGTCTTTTATTTTAAGAGGAAGTGAAATATCGCGGCCGGTAATGGAAACTGTAATGAACTTTTCTAAACGGTGCTGATTATTTAGATAGATCACGATATGCACCTAGGTTTTTTCGCGATGCCATCGGAAAGCAAAGAAATCGCTGTTTAAAAATATTCAAAATTACTCATTTTTGCAATTTTGGCAAAAAAAAATGCCCGATAAACTTTTTCATTAGTTGTCGCTCCGGGAGTGTAATTTCATGTATTTCTTCACGCTGATTATGATTCTGACACTTATTTTATTCGTAGATGAATATTTGATACGGAAAAAAAGGTCTAAAAAAAATCATGACATTGAAAAAATTCAAAATGACATAAAACTAAGACGGTTCGACCCATTATCGTGAAATTTCAATTGTCAACTTTTTAAATTGTATTTTTGTGTTTAAGTGTTAAATCACCGAATAAACACTTTCACTCATCACTTTCAAAGTGTTAAAGCACGGAATAAAGCACCGAAATTCGAATTTCGATTTCCTGTCTATATCAGTCACGTAGATTATGTGTTTTTCAGCTTTTTATATTTTTCCCCCGAAATTTGAGAATACGTCTTTTTCTTCTGAGGTGTGGTACGCCCACAGTTAAAGCCGCGTGTACTTGGGTATGGCTCGCGATGCATCGGAATTGTACTTCGCGATACAAGTGCGGTAAAACGAGCATTATACGCTGGTCGTGACGCGATCACAGGTGTCGCACTAGTAGCCCATGAACACGAGCCGAAGACGAATGCTTCCTGTGATACGAGTGCAGAGCGTGCGATCAAAATCCGCAGCAATGACCGCACATTTTTTCCATATAAAAAAAGCTAATTGAAAAATCTGAAAAAATTCATACGTATTCAGAAAAATGAACAGATCATTTTCATTAAAAAAAAGTTTCGTTGCCGGATAATTTGTTAAACAATAAATTTTTTCATTAATTTGTTACTAACATTTTGGAATTACTATTATGCAAAATTAATCTCTTCAAATAGATTCAGTACGCATGCATTTTTTCAGATTTTTATACGATCGAGAAGTGCGAATCGAATTTGCATTTCTTGAACTCATGCGAAGTGAGCCCAAAGCGACATAGCTACTTTATGGCTATCAACGGCGAAATCTGCCTGCATAACATTTTTGCCTGCCTCACATATAGGGCGTTTAGCAAGGCTGTTATCTTGCTCCGTTGGTTTTGACTGCGCTTCGGCCGGTTTAACCATTTTCCTCAACAATGATTTGGCAAATACCGAATGATAATTTATTCACGCTATTTACTACGAATGACAAAAAGTTACCACACAGCATTAACACGGTTTACCTAATATCAAACATGATAATTTGACGATAATAGTATTTTTTCCGTAGTGTCCGACGAATCGAATCGAGCCGATATGCGAACACGATTTATTGCTACGATAACCGGTAATCTTCGTAGTATGAGTAGTTTCACGTCCAATGAATTATGTAACGTGCGATACCGTCTTTCAAACGAATATATATAACAACTCTGTGGACATGTAGATTTCAGAGAAAGATTTTATCCAAAAAAGTATTCCACTCGCGAACTGATCATTTGATGTTTACCGCGTATTGCGCATGATCGTGCTACAATAACAATAACATAGTACAGATTTCTCGAATGACCCGACATTTTCATGCCACTGCGTTGGAAGGTTGCGATAAAATGAAAAGGCCGCTGATAAAAATAGACGAGTCTTGAAGGAGGTTCGAGCATTATCCAGTAAACAAATGGAATGCTAATTTACGATACTAGCGCGATACAACATTTTCCGGCGAGTGTGAGTTGTAGCACGAGGGTTGCAATCACACTAGCTAATTTTTTTGCTCGAGTATCGTACAAATTTTTCCTTCACGAGGTGTGAAAATAGGGGTTTTACCAGTTTTACGCGCGTTTAGCGTGCGTTAAACTGGCATCTTTGCACCGAGTTAAGTACAGTTCGCTTTACCGCACTTTTATCGCAAATTACTATTATGTAACTCATGAATGAAAAGCGCTACTTTTCGTGCCTGCCGAGAGTGGCGCGAGTCGCACTTTACAGCCAAGTGAACTATAAATACCCGGCTCATGTTCACATCCGGCCGATTATACTTTACTGCACGCTTCTCGTACTTTACGCACGCGTCTCTTACTTTACGCACGCTTCTCATACTTTACACAGGCGTCTTTTACTTTACGCACGCTTTTCGTACTTTACGCACGCTTCTCGTACTTTACGCACGCTTTTAGTACTTTACGCACGCTTCTCGTACTTTACGCACGCTTCTCATACTTTACGCACGCTTTTCGTACTTTACGCACGCTTTTAGTACTTTACGCACGGTTCGCATACTTTACGCACGCTTCTCATACTTTACACAGGCGTCTTTTACTTTACGCACGCTTTTCGTACTTTACGCACGCTTTTCGTACTTTACGCACGCTTTTCGTACTTTACGCACACTTTTCGTACTTTACGCACGCTTTTAGTACTTTACGCACGCTTCTCGCACTTTACGCACGCTTTTAGTACTTTACGCACGCTTCTCGTACTTTACGCACGCTTTTAGTACTTTACGCACGCTTCTCGTCCTTTACGCACGCTGGTTGTACAGCGCCACAATCAGCAGGCACGGAGTAGCATTTCTCCGGCATTCGTTACAGAAAATATTATGCGATATTAGTGCGGTGTAGCAAACGTCATACGCGAACTGTGAAGTAAGTCGCCAATAAAGTTCGCTTTACCGCACTTGTATCGCAAATTACTATTTTATATCTGCCTCTGGAGGCGGCCGAGAACGAAAACAATCGTCTGAAAATCAGACGGCCCAGGCTAAGGGATTAATAATTACGGTGAATTTGCCTTTGCAACACAGCACCGGGTCTTCGAATCGATGAGCCATCGACATATAGATCATGGATCGCGTATATTTATCTTCAGCGATACGAAACGACTGGTGGTTTCGTCATCTTAACATTACACGACGTACTCGACGACACTTTGGGTGATTCGAACGATCAGACAACTTCGAAGCAGTTGTCTCATCTCAAATATCTCGAAAGACTTTATCCTATTGTAAAAATTATGGTCTGGGCACCAACGGATAATATTTGAATGGATGTAAACATTCTTTCCATAAATTACTCGGGAGAGTGATTTTTGGATGCTCCATAGATCGAATCAAGGAATTGATATCGAAACATCCGTTTGTTTTTTTCACACTGATATTATGATTCTCCGACTTTTAGGATACACACCCAGAAAAATTATTTATTTGACAGCCACCCTTTATTGGTTTAAGTAAAATATTTATTTCATTTAAATAAATATTTATGTCATTAAACAAATATTTATTTCATTAAAATAATATTTATTTCATTTAAGTAACTATTTTACTTAATAAAAATAAATATTTTCCTGAAACCAATTAAACGATGGCCGTCAAATAAATTATTTTTCTAGGTGCACGGTGCCGAGGAACTCTACTTTGGCAATACATGTACGTTACCTGTGCCGAAATCCCCCACCGTCGCCGCATTCTCTACGGCGCGATCCCGATCGATTTCCACCAAGAACAGCAATGCATAATCTGTATGCACACGCCTCATGTAGTGCAGGGCCGAGAAATCGGATAGGGCAAAAGTCCGTGAAGTCCCCATATGCCCAATAACTAGAGTAACATTCGCCCAAATGGGAAAAAGTTCAGTATTAAAGGCATCGAGAGGTCACTCGACCATTACAATGTATAGTGAATTCCCAGAGACGGTCTGATTTGAGGCTGTGAAATTTTCGTGTTTGCATACACAAAAATTATTATTATTAATTCAGTTTACAGTAAGTAAGTATACAATTTACACAATCTGCATGTAGATAAATAAATTTGCACACTATATTTACGTGAACATATGCGCATTTAACGTGTTTTTTGACTGATTTATCGATTTCGAGTTGATTATCACAGCCGGTAGCGCGTTCGTTGTGTCTGAAAATGAACAAAGTTATGTGACAGTTCGAAGATTGTATTATCTCTCGGGCAGCATAATCATTGTCGGTTGTTAGTCCAGGAAAATCTTTGCAACAAAATCGTTGAGCAGTGCGCTGGACAAAGTGGTTTCCGGAACAATCAGACAGAAACAGTCAGTCGGCATCTTTGATATCGCAGGTAGGGTGAAAATGTTGAAAATTGCTCGGTCCATACATAATTTATTTACGTGCTAATCAGATTGGAACATATTCACTTCTTTCACCCTATGTCGAACAGACGAACTACCCGGGCCATTGTGTTATTGTCACCGGCCATATTTTTCCATTATCCATGTTTCTTTGTGCACAAAAGTGTTGTAACGTTATTGCTTAAGGAGGGAGTCTCGCTGCGCGCTGACTTCGCATAAGTTCGACAACAATAAGAGAAAATTGCAAGTACTTATTGATGGTGCAAAAATCTGAAAAAAATCATGTATACTAAAGGTACTGAGAAGATTCGTTTTGCATAATAATAATTGCAAAATGCTATTAACAAATTCATCAAAAAATTAATTGGTTAACAAATTACTCGGCAACAAAACTTTTTTTTTTATGAAAATGATTCGTTTATTGTTTTGAATACGTATGAATTTTTTCAGATTTTTAAGTAATCGTTGATTTTTTATTTTTTTTATAGAACAAAAATCAACGATTACTTACAAATCTGAAAAAGTTCATCAAAAAATTAATTGGTTAACAAATTACTCGGCAACAAAACTTTTTTTTTATGAAAATGATTTTATGAAAATGATTCGTTTATTTTTTTGAATACGTATGAATTTTTTCAGATTTTTAAGTAATCGTTGATTTTTTATTTTTTTTTATAGAACAAAAATATGATTTTTGTTTACATATTCAGAAAAATTAACAAATCGTTTTCATTAAAAAAAGTTAGGTTGCCTAGTGATTTGTTGGAAAACAATCTTTTCGTTAATTTGTTAATAACATTTTGAAATTATTATTATGCAAAATTAATCTTTTGGTACCTTCCATATGGTGGATTTTTTCAGATTTTATCTCATCAAGAAGTGTTCGCAATTCCTCTCTCAATCCTCTCTGAACTCCCGTGAACTTAAGTGCCAGATCCACTTGTCGATCGATCATTCAACTCTGTACAGCGAAAAGTAACACCGAAGATGGATCTCAACGTGTTGATCATCACGGCTACAGTTGCTTGGATTCTGTATGCGGTCGGTGGCAGACTTTACCGATTCTACTTGTTTTGTCAGCGATACAATAAAATACCCGGACCCGAAAACGCGATACCAATTTTCGGCTTCCTGCGTCAATTGATGTCGGTACCGAAGGAAGGCAAGTCACTGTCGCTCACAATGTGGTTCAATCGATCAGTCAATCGACGATTTAGTAACTCACAATGCATTTCTGCACTTTTCCGCAGAACGTCTCGATTGGTTCATGAATTTAACCGATCAATACAAAGACGGATTTATGCGAGTTTGGATAGGGCCCGTCCCAACGGCACAGATTCGTAATCCAAAACATATCGAGGTAAAGCTTTGATAATTTAATATCAGCCACGAATATTGTAATGTCATGAATTTTGATGGCCACCCTAACGGAACTGAGGTGCCCGCCGGCAGACTTCAATAGACTAATGCACAATGTTCAAAATTGTAACTTGCTATAGACACATATATAACCTTTATTTTGGCGTCGTTTTTCTGTAACCCTTGCAACCATCGTTGTACAGTCTATTTATTTGATTTTTAGTTGCATGGGGATTACTCGAGTACATCAAAACAGAGTTGCTTAAGGGGCTGCTGGATCTTCCTGTTTTACCGACGAAAATAGGCGTTTTCTTAGTTTTAACTATTCATCGTTAACATGCGACGCGTATTTCTCAAATCTTGCAGGACTGTATTAATAACATAAACGATTCGGCGTGCACTCGAATTTTGGTCTAAATCTTCCGAAAAATAAAGAAAATCGCGTATTATAAACTGTCGTGGAAACGAACATGGACGCTGAAATGTTTACAGCGTCTACAAAAAACTCTAAATCTTGCATACGTCAAAAGGGCGTGCATGCCGATTCTGTGAAGTTCTCCGAATATTCCAAAACCGTCGGAAAGTTGCTCACTCAAAAGATAATC
>JAPYZC010001489.1:0-18920 GCA_030522665.1 Ichneumoninae sp. A BG-2022a | reverse complement strand
ATACATGATTTTTTTCAGATTTTTACACCATCAAAAAGTACTTGCAATTTTCTCTTATTGTTGTCGAACTTATGCGAAGTCAGCGCGCAGCGAGACTCCGTCCTTAAAATCGTCAAACGTTTATTATTCTTTTTTTAACATTTTTTCGAACCTTCGTTAATAAACTATTTGCTTTATTTCTCGTAGACGATATTCAAAGAGTTGGTATTACTGAGGACTCTGAGAATAAGTCGCTGCGACAAAGTCACCGACGCCGGACTGACCGGGATGGGCGCCGGTTCTCGCGGCACAAACGTCGTTCCGACGAAGTTCGAGAGGCCAACGGAGGCTTTCGCAGGCTCGAAGCTCAGAATAAGATTGGGTTCGCGGGCGGAGGAGGACATCGTTCGCGACGCCAACAGGAAGAGGGAAGTTATGGAGATGTGCGAGGATTCCGTAACGCCCATCGACAACGAGATTCCTCCGGGATTTTCATTGATCCGCTTGCGCGGCATAAGAGAGCTGGATCTCTCGAGCTGCAACCGCGTCACCGATGTCAGCCTCAAGCACGCATTTACCTTTCCCGAACTCAGAATTCTCGATTTGAGCATGTGCCAGCAGGTACGATAAATCTTGGGTCACGTTGCCTCCGTTGCACTGATTTTAAAAAATGCGGCTGACTCAAGTAAATATTTGGGCACCTTCAAACAAATATTTAACTGGTCGAACAAAATATTTTAAGCCTCAAAAATATTTTGAAAAATGGTTGACCTAAGGTTTCTTTTAGCTGTGCCAACAAATATTTATTTGAAGGTCCCTGCCCGTATGTTTAGACGATTCAATCGTACTTTTTTTATCAGTGTGTTATCGTATTGTAGATTGCTTAAGCTAAACTTGTCCTTTTTCTTTCCGTTCACCCCGGCAGATAACACACGTTGGTTTGGACTATCTGACGAAGAATAATCCAGCGATCGAGGACTTGAATCTCTCGCAATGTCACAACATCACGGACACTGGAATATTGTACGTTGCACAGAGGCTCCACAGGCTCAAGCGTCTTCATTTGCAGGTGACGTAGAGTGCTCGTGAATGCACACTCTTGTTCGCTCACGTTACCATGGTGTTCAGCGGTCCTCAAAGTCCTCGAAATGTCCTTGAATTTCACCTTATATCCTTGTCCTTGAATTTCGTCTTGTATCTTTGTCCTTGAATTTCACCTTATGTTATTTTCGGATTCCTTGCAAATTTGAGTTTTTCACCCAATGACCTTCAATTTTTGGATTGCTTGCAAATATGAGCTTTTCTCAAAATGTACATTACTAGCGTCTATCCTAACAAATTGTGTATCTCAGTTTCGCTGAGATTCATATATAGTGATGCATAGTGATTAGTCTTTTTCTGAACCGATTCCAAACGAAAACTGTTATCCAACAGGATGTTAGTTTGTATGTCGCGCGCGATATGCGTATTTACACTTTTTATAAATGTCCCAATACAACCTGGAAATTTCCAGGAATGTCCTTGAATTTCGCACGGACTTTGTACTGGACACCATGGTTACGTTCGAATCGCTCATCGCTCTCTAACGCATCTCCCTCGATTTTACAGAGTTGTTCGCAATTAACGGATCACAGTCTGGACTCCATAAAGATCTATTGTAAAAAGTTGCAATATTTAGACGCTCGCTCGTGTCGCGGTATATCCCTCGCTGGCGTCGAAAGCCTGTGTCATCTGCACGTCAACTATACCGAGCAGAGAGATTTGATATTAGGTAACGTATACATACCCGAACCACCGTTGATGCGCAGATAGTCTATCGTATCCGCAGATACCTCACACTGGAACGCGCCATTCGGTGAGCGAAATGTTAAAACATTTATGATTCGATATAGTTTTGATACGCACGACAAATTACTTTCATTCGGGATTTATTGAAATGTTTTTACAATTCGTATTAACAATTTATCGTTGACGAAAACATTTCGCAATACTTCATGGGCAACAAAAGAAAAAACGAAAAACAATCGCGAAAGTGAGGACAGAATTTGTACGTGAGGGCGACGCGTCAGTAACCTTTGTTTTACACGTTTTTTATAATATGTAAATAAATGCATCGCGCGCAGTATTCGATTTATTACGAGTTTAACGAGTCATCTAGATTCTAAAGCGATCAGCGGCACATTCGTCCTTCATATTACTTTAATTTTTATATATATCGTGCTTCTCGATTAATATTCATCACAGGTACTTGTTCGAGACCAGTGATAAATCGACGGTTCGTTGAAAAAGAAAAAAGTTTAAATCATGATGCAGTCTAGTCAAAGAGTATATCGGGATTCGAAATTATTCCGTGCGAATTAATTCATTGCATTTTGTATGAAACCTTTTTTTTTATTTAGAGACGAGTGAAATGTATCGCGCGAGGACGAGGATTACCACATCCAGTTTGCTTTATTATGTAATTATGTAGCCCCGTTTACA
The DNA here is from genome assembly GCA_030522665.1 of Ichneumoninae sp. A BG-2022a. NCBI lineage: Eukaryota > Metazoa > Arthropoda > Insecta > Hymenoptera > Ichneumonidae > Ichneumoninae sp. A BG-2022a. The sequence goes on along the minus strand of JAPYZC010001489.1, from coordinate 16,460 downwards.
GGTGTGTTAACACGTAGTAGCCCGATTACAAAAAAATATATATATATACAAAATCAATACACAAGTGGAGTGTATTTTTCAATCAAGTATTATTAGCATCGGGTTAGAGACAGTTCAGTTATGTCCATCTAACTAATATAACGCTTGTGTTTGACCTTTGATTATCTTAAAGTGTTTTCCTTTTTTTATTTTTTATTTTTATTTACGATCTTAGTACAATAGAATGTGATGTACCGAAATCATCGTCATGTAGAATACGGAGTTGTGACTGCAATCGAACTGATGTTGTTTTTTGCCAATTTATTCTCAAGTATAAAATCCTGATTAATTTGACGAACGAACATTACAAAGTTTCGAGACAAATTTTCACATGATGCAAAGCTGCTCGTTAGCCAATTGCCATCGATTAAAAATCACGCGTTGTTCAATATAATATTTACAAAGGAGTTACGTGGCTCGTGTGTATTCCACTCTGCCACTGACGATAAAAGAACAACCTGGTGCACAGTCTAGTGCACATTTCGAAAAGCTTGTGCTGGCTTTAAGTTAAACGAGAAAAAAAGAAAGAAAAAAAAAGTCGGTCCGTTCATCGCTCTCGTTGAGAATATCAAAACTAATTGGAAACTAATACGCTGCTCTACAGAATATCAGTTCATCACAGCCGAATAAATCGTGATGAAGCGGCTGTTGCTTATGGTGTAAGATACACAGCACGTCAACGATCGTATCATGATGATCTATGTAAGACTCATAGAACGAAAATATATTTACGAGGTTGAGGGTTTCGCCTCGTTCGAGCCTATCAAAGACGCGAGCAACGAAGCTTTACTATCCTCTAAGTCGAGGAGATCTGTGTTGTAGTAGCTATCGACATCGGTGTTTCCATTTCCTCCGGACGGATTTGTGTCCTCCCCGGCCTCCAGGAATATATCATCGTCGAAATCGAGTAGAGTCTGTGCAGGGTTGCTGTACGCCATGAGTTCTCCGCCCGATGAATTATCTTCGCGTACGAAAAAAAGAAGAAAAATATATATAGCGTGCACGTGAATATTTTAAGTTGACGCTTTGTATATGAGGTATTCCATACGGTTTAACACGGTCAAAAACCCGACCTTCTCCAAAAAAGTTGTAATTTCACCACAATTCATGATCATTTGCAAGAGGTGTTTGTAATTTTTTTTTGAATTTTTGGATCGTATTTTTTTTTGAGATATCGAAAAATTGAACTTTTTTAAAAAACCTCTATATCTTAAAAACTATCAGCCGTACAAAAAAACGCTTAAAACATAAAAGTTGCAGTTTTAACTGAACTTTTGAAAACTAAATTTTGTTGATTATTTTGAATGCAATAACGAAAATATTTTTTTTCTGCCAATATGTCATGTTTGATTTTTCTTAAAAAATTTCAGAAAATACTCTCAAGTGTATAGAGTGATCTCATATTTTTGTTTGGATGGGTGAGATACCCGTTTGATAGCTATGCTCCGTTTAAGATCGAAACTGTACGGAATACCTCATATATAGCGGGCAATTTGTTGCCTGAACGTTGCAAACTTACCAGCCGGACGTTCGGCCTCGTCTCTGTCGCGTTGATAGTGCGGGTCGAGCTCAGGATTTACAGGGATCCCGAACGACATCGGATCGTCCATCCCGAAAAGCTACGAAGACGCGAGGAAAGAAAAAGAAAGAAAAGTTCATCATCCCAATCTTTGCCGGACTCAAGACCATCGGAAATTCCAGTGCTCGGAATACGTACTCCCTGTAGAGTGTTTGTGTCGATGCTGTAACCCTCGTTGAGCAACATTTCCCGCAGATTCTCCAGTCCAGTTTCTATCGTCTCGACGTGATTATCCATATCCTCCCTAGATTCGTGTAAACATCGAATTAATATCGTGCGTACCGACGTCGAAAAAAGTGAAGCTCACGCCAGGGTGGCGACCACGTGAAAAGTACATCTCCAAAGACAGTCAACGTCTTGAGCGATCGCCTCAATCGCCAATCAGTAAAATTGATGACGAAGGCCACACAAGACATTGACCGTTCCTATTTGAAGATCCTTTTCATCCGGAAGTTAATATCGAAATGTACTCAAAGCCGTTATTCAATAAGTGGCGATTGAACCGAAAAATCCAAGCAAGACCCATAGTCAAACCGTTCAGCGCGCCGCGATGATTTATGCTCTATTTTAGTGATCATTAAAATTAGCCTACACAACTATTATAAAAAAAGAAGAAATTCCGAAGGAACCACCAGCGTTAGCTCTCGACGCAAATAATTTCGGGTAATTAGAACTTACGCTGATCCTAACCTGTAAGAAGCGTCAGAAATTGCTGACGGACTTATGCAACTTAATGACAAATCTTTTGACTTTGAGGTCGAACCCGCCGCCCGCTCCGTCTCCGCGTCGCCGGTGCTCGAGCGTTTCTCCGTTCCCGGATCATTCGTTTTCTTGTTACTAATCGTCCCATTTATGTTCGCCCACGCTTTAACGTTGAAACCCTTCTTGGCATCGTCGGGATTATCCGGATCGTCCACGCTCTCGTCGTTCGTCTCATTCGTATCTTCCGGTATTACGAGAATATCCTCGAGCCTCACGGCTCCGGTAGCACCGTCCTTCGCTTCAGGGTCGTCCGCGTCCTCGGAGGAATCGAGGTCGACGTCCTCGTCCTCGTCGGTCATTTTGTTTATATTCGCAGCCATCGCAGCGAGCTTCGAGCTTCTCAACGTTCTCACCGGCACGGGCTTCATCGCCGGTGACTTATTTCCCATCTCGACGATCGCTGTCGGCGCATCCTCTTCCGGACTGACGTCGAGCATAATCGTTTCTTCCCTAAAAACGGAGACAGCGTCTTGCCATTCTGCTTTCGATGAAGTACAGTGGAACCCCGCTTATCCGACCTTCGATCCTCCGCCTTATCCGATATGGAGGCTCGGATAATATGGAGAACACTGATAAAACGGATAGAGCAGCAAGGCCTGCGCGCGGAATTGTCCGGTTAATGGGAAGTGAAATATCGCCGTCGGTAATGAAAACTGTAATAAACTTTTCTCAAGGGGCTAATTTTTTTTTTCAGGAAAAAGCAAATTCCTGAAAAAAAATTATTCGGTTCGAATTCATTTTTTTCGCAAAAAAATTAGCACCATTGAATAAAGTTAGTTTGAAAATTGCAACTATGTCTCTCGCACGCACAGCTGTTTCACTTCCCCTTAATCGTGTTATACGATATTTGAATTGTAGGACGTACTCTCCACATCGCCTCGGATAAACAGGGTTCTTCTGTAAGTTAATGTCAATTCTATGAAATCATACGACAGAGTAGTTTGCAGAAAGAGTAACGGAACGAGCGGATAAAGACGAAGGAGTATGCATTTACGATAGTCGGGAATTACGAAGAGTCCATGCACTTGGGAACCGCCTGCGATAACTCGCTTCGATAGATCATGCGTGAATGTTAACGGAACAACGGGCGCTGTGTCTAAAGGCATGAAAAAAAATAAAGACGTCGGACACTATTCTCGAGTAGAGACTAGACAATAATGTATCAAAGCGAGAAGTTCTATGACACCAACACCAAATATGAAATTGAGTAAGGATGACAACCTGGCCTCTTCTCCGGAATCTGTGGCGGGAATCAGAATTTTGATAGGCACCTTGTTCTTCCTCCTGGTATGAATGCAAATTGCAATACTCGTTATAACCTCGAGGTATGAAAGCTCTTACACCGTTCAATTGTATTAGTGAGATCGGGCGGCGATTAACAGGGCTTTGTAATATTGCGGCACGAGAAAACCGCCTTTTCGAACTGGTTTCTTAGCGTACGATATGCATGCAGTACAAACTGTTGAATAACTCGTTAGTCGGGGGAGCAAAAAAGAACAAACACGAAAAACAACGAGAGGAAGAGCGAGAGTGCCCGAATGATGGCGCTTTTTCCCATGGGTCCTGGGTTGTGTAATTCATTAGTCTCAGCGTTAATCGAAGCTGACGGAAAAATGCTTCGACACCCGTTTCGATTGCCCGACCCCGGCATTATTGGATCTTCGACGCGGAATTCACCCTCTCACTTACTTCTTTTTCTCTTTGAGCTTTTTCTTCGACGCCGGTTGCCGGAAACTTGTCGACCTAAGGTCGTCTTCTATGTGTATGGCGTTTTCGATCATTTTCGTAGCCTCGTCCTCCATTGCCGATAAATCTTGAGATTCCGGACTCTCCACCGCGGGTGTCGCAGGGTCCTCGAAGCCGCTAACGAAAACAATCAAAAAGTAAGTATCATTGTCTCAACGGTGTGGAAGCGAGAATTTGAATTTGAAAAAAAAAGAATGTCCACGAGAAACTCACTCGGCGACTATGTATTGGTGGTTATAATCATGCTCCGACGCATCCAATTCGTGAATGACCGGACCACACGGCGACGTCTCCGGCTAAAACAACGAATAAACGTGTCCGTACAGATATACGCGTGTATCGGTGGATTCGACTCATTTACATCTCGTCTATACGAGATGCGTTACCTTTGACAGTTTGCTCTGTTTGCTCCTACTGTGATTGTTCTCGACGTAAGAATCGCTGTCGATCATAAGAGGATAGCGGCGCTTTACCGGCAAACCGCCGGCTCTCGTTGGCTGCACCAGTGTCACGAGGAAATGTATGAGTTTATTGACGATTTGTTGCTGCTTTATGTGCTTTCGCCTGACCATAACGATCTCCCTCCACAGAGCCTCGTTCTCGCGTTTCATGGCTCCTAGCCGCGTGTCCAGATGCTCCTGGCGAGCTCTCATCGTCCTTACTTCGGACAACAGCTTGTTCATCATTTCCGGTTTTATCGATTGGTTGCCCGAATCTTGACCTTTGCTCGACGCAATCTGCGGGCAATCAACAGTCGCGTTGTCATTTTTTAACGTCGCGATTTTACCGATGAGAAAGAGCGACGTTCGTCGCCGGAAGCGCGGATCGTTCAAGTCACCTTTCTCTTTATGTGCTCAAGCAAGTATGGATGTCCCTTGACGAAATATTGATGCGCGAATTCCATCTCGTCCTTGTCGCATCTCAGGCCGCCCAGTTCAACGGAGACCTTCTTGTGAAATCCATCTGAGAAGAAAAATCGGAATGTTTAGAGGTGGCAAACAATTATCTATTTTGCAACATTCCTTGATGATACTTTAAGGATACTCACACATGTTCAATTGCCTGACAAAGCTTGCCATATTGTTGTGTTTGTAGTAGTGCGGCAAAAGTTCCCTGGCGAATTGAGCCTGGTTTCTGATGAAGAAACTTCTTCCATTCTGTGCAAAAAGAAAAACAATATTGAACATGAAAAGTATTAAAAAATAGTCCAACTAATAATAACCAGAAAACTTGTTTTTTATTCATAACAATCAATTTATCAATGTATCCAATCGATACAGGCAAACATTAAAGATAACATTTTTTAAAAAAGTCTAATGATTACCAGAAAACCTTTTTTTTATTTGAAACAATCAATGTCCTCAATATATCCAATTGATACAGGCAAATGTTAAAAACGACTATTAAAGATAAAAAAATGTTTAAACTAACTAATAATGACCAAAAAACCTCTTTTTATATGATGCAAAAAAGGTTTGATTGAAGAAAGATACATCGGGAAAATTGATTATGAAACGATCAATTTTCTCTATCTACCCAATCGATATCTGCAAACGTTAAAGGAGAATATGGAACAAAAAAAAAATGAAAAGATCAGTAGAACTAATAATTACTGGAAAACCTTTTTTTATTCAAGACAATAGATGTCCTCAACGTATCCGACCGATACTGGGGAATGTTTGATTACAAAAATTGCTTTCTGCTCATATTATATATAATAGTCTGAGCATCAACACAGATGGAAACATACAATGATTGTCCACTATTTCTTTCCGTTTCTTGTTGCAGTTATGCAAGAATCTTTAACAATCTTATAAATCGACTGCAATTATCAGCCGGACAGCGCGATTGCTTGTAGCTGAATAAACATTAGAATAAATTAAACGGACGAATCCGATTCTGAATCGGATGGACAGCATTCGCCGGAGAGTATAACAGCTGTATACGATGGATTTGAACGAGGTATACGCGATAAAACGACGCACCACCGTTTAAGTTCATGAGAGAAAGAGAGACGGTCGTATTGTGTTTTTTCCGTCTCTCTCTCTCTCTGGATTCGAAAAGTTGTACGACGTAACATCGACGTCGTCCGAGCGCACAAAGACGAGGGTTGCACGAGAGGGTTTGTCTCAAAACGGATGGAAAGTTTCCGTAAGCACGGAGCGTGCGGCGACCTGAAAGACGTTCCGATTACGTTGTCAAAACGTTTAAAAACGTTTTCCAGCGAGCCGAGTGTCTCAGAGTCGTGTGTATGGTCAGCTAGTTTGTAAAACGCGACGAAAGCGTGTGCGCTTGACACGCAACATCGTCCACGAGAATTAACATCAGTCGGTGCGGGACGATCGTGAGGAGTAAAACTAACACGGTCGGGTAACGTAGGTGTAAATAGTCGGGTTAACTCACGGGTGCCCAGCAAATAAGGTCGTCGTGCTCGGGATCCTCGACCAGTTTCCATAGCTTCCCGAGGAAAGCCGGCACGTTTGTCTCCAGCTCTGTCACGGTGTGCATCTTTGCGTCCTTTGTTTCTGGGAATTGCCTTGCAGTAATCTTCGATTATGTCGTAAACACTTTGACTTTTAATGTTCGATATAAGTATCGCCTCTCACATCTCAGCAGTAGTTTCAACAGTAATGGCTGAGCGCTGACGATGTTATTCTGCTACGATTTGCGGGACTGGGGCAGCAGCGAGGGGTCGTGGTGGGGGAAGAATAAAATGAATGCGTCCGGTTTCGGCGCGACCAAAAGTCCCTAGATCGCCGACGTTGTACCGTGCGTAGGCGGCAGTTTGAACAATTATTTCACTTCACTCGGTGCGAAAATTGCAGTTTTGTGCACGGTGCGTGTGCGTAAAATCGCCACTTTCGCACCTTGCGAAGTAAAGTTTGGTACGATACCCGTGCGAAAAACTTTTCTTAACGCCTGTGATTGCAACACTCGCGCTGTGGCTTGTGCCGCCAATTCACGCTCGTCAGAAAACGTTTTTTCGCACTAGTATCGTAATGTACTGTTTTGTAACTCATGCAAAAGTGCTACTTTTCGTCCCTGACTTACAGCGTAAAAGGATTTTACAGCCAAGTGTACTATAAGCCTTAAAAGGGCTTTACAGCCAAATGTACTATAAATTCCCGACGCATGCGCACATCGTTCCGATCACGCATAAGCGTACGTAAAGTATACTTTACACACGCACGTGCGGCGCATGCGCAGTAGGTCTTGCTGCACAGCGCCACAATCAGCAGGCACGGAGTAGCACTTCTCCTGCATTCGTTGCAAAAATTACTTAATCACGGCGCAAACATAAATGCGTTCTCGTTACGAAACGCAGAATTTCGTACGAGTATAACGAGTGAGCGATACAGAAAAATGTGTTGCCTCAGGTAGACCCACGATTCTACGTCGATCGTCATTGGTCACGCTGGGAGGCCGATGTGACTAGTGGGGATTTTTTGTCTGCACGATTGCAGCTCCTTCATAAAACAAATATGGTCGCCCGATTGCCACTCTCTCTCCGTCCGAGGAGTCCGACAAAAACACGTCTTTTAGTTTTTTTCGAGATGTCGGAGCGTTTGACGTTAAGCAAAATATTAAATATACAATAATGTACAGGAGAAGTTTATTTCTCGTACGGATGTTTGAGAACCGGTCGATAGTTCGTACGTTCGAGAGAGTGTACAGGACATCGATTCTAAACTGAGAAAGGGGCACAGGGCTCCAGTGTCTCGCTGTAAAATAATTTATCATTAAATGTAAATAAATCGTGTGTAAACGGTAGCGAAACAGGGCGAGAGAGCAGAGCGGAGAGTCGCGCGTCGCGTTAGTCGATGGTGATCGTTTTCTTTATAATTAATTAAAATCGTGAAAATTTTTCGTCGACGTTTTATTTATGGGTGCGAAGGTGACGTGGTCGATAGGAGTGATCGATCGGGACTGTTACACGAAACGTGTCGTTCTCAGTTCGTTCAAAGAGTTTCCCGAGAGTTGACCGGTTCCTCGCCGTGTGAGTTCGACGGTTTTTAATTACAAAAATCTCCGGTACCATGATGGGTATACTATACGAAAAACGGCCGCTGAAGAGGCCGAGGCTCGGCCCGCCGGACGTTTACCCTCAGGAACCAAAGCAGAAGGAAGACGAATTAACTTCGATAAATGTCAAGCACGGATTCGCGACGATGCCTCAGCTGTCCGACGAGTTTGGCACGGCGAGGCACTGCAATGTCACGGCGACGAAGGTAGGGGCTTACTTCAATGCTATACTGGCCAAGAAGGAGGAGCTGGCCACGATGCCCGACACGGGCAGAAAGAGGCAACAGATCAATCCCAAAGACAACTTTTGGCCGGTCACCGCGCGCACCAAGAACGGCATCGAGGCATGGTTCAAAGACCTCTCCGGATGCAAACCCCTCGTCACGCTGGCCAAGAGAGCTCCAATTTTCAACAAGAAGGAGGAGATATTCATGGTGCTGTGCGAGTATCAAGTTCCCATGCTCAAAGCCGCGTGGTTCATTAAACTGAGCTCCGCCTACACGGTCGCCGTTTCCGAGGCTAAGATTAAGAAGAGACAATTGCCCGATCCTACGACGGGTGAGATTTCAAATTTGGCATCTTTTTGAGCGCACAAATTTTAGCAACCGTAGAACACTATTGAGCTTCATGGCGCGACTCTAGCACGGCTATAAAATTTTGTTTTAGCTCCTGGCTCGAGTGATAATTCATAGAGAAAATAACAATGAAGATACAAATATTATGCCTTAAAATTTCTTCAACTTTTAAAAGTATATAATAGATATGATATAACATATAATGTACACTTTTGTGTATCTCTATGGTTTAATGTTAGGAACATTTTAGCTTGAATTGCTTCTCTGTTTTTGGTGTAAAAATTGCTCCAAAGTGTTTCTGAGCATTTTAAAGCATTATTCTTGATGCCTGAATCGATTATTTATTTATTTATGTAATTATTTATTTGTTTATACATGTACACTTCTTTTTCACCCAAATGGAACAAAATATGGTATAAAATTTTATTCCAGTTCCTGGCTCAAACATCATTAATAGAGAAAGTAACGAAAAAGATAAAAAATATAAATATATTTTTTATCAAAATATTATCCCTTAAAATTTTAAAAAGAAAATGATAATACGTATGACATAACATATAAGATGTACCGTTGTGTTTCACGATGGTATAATGCTAAGATAATTTTAACTTGAATTGTTTCCCTCTTTCCGTGTAAAAATTGCTCCAATTGCATAATTTTCGGTCATATTTATCGATAGCTCGATCGATTATTTATTTACTTATATGTGTACGTTTCTTTTTATTTTCAGAATGGACGGGTACCCTCATAAAGTTCCTAAAAGACCAGCTGTCCAAGATCCAGGAGTACTATCACTCTAGCAACAGCAGCAGCGGCGCGACGTGTAACGCGAACAACGCGAACGGCACTTGCCCGACGCCGAACAACAACGTAAACAACAGCAACAGCAACAACAGCAGTAACAGTAGCACCAACGGAACGGCGAACGTTCAGCCGTTGACGCCGAATTCGAATTCGCAATCGGCACCGAGCGGCGCGATAACGACGATGATGAACGACGACAACAAATTGGCGCTGAAGCAGGCCCTCAAACAGTGGCACTACTGCATTCAACTGGCGAAATACATGTTCGAGGAGGGTCTCCTGGATCGCCAGGAACTGTTGCAGTGGATTCTCGAGTTGCTCGACAAGATGCGATCGGCTCCGTCCGAGGACGGTATTCTCAAGCTGCTGTTGCCCCTTGCGCTTCAGTATCTCGAAGAATTCGTCCAGTCGGAGCTACTGGCGAGACGACTTGCTTATCTATGCTGCAGAAAGCTCGCTCACATGTGCAGCAACGTCGAGCCGAGCATCGTCGCACCTCCGAGCCCGTCGGTCGTGGCTCCGATGAAAACGGAAACGACCAACTGCAAGGAACCCGCCGGGGTCGTCCCGGCAGTGGCCAATCCTCTGACCACGGCGTTCAACGATTATCTGAGCTGCCCCCATCACAGAGACGTTATCTACGCCCTCTCCACTATAATTCAGGTATGCCGGGTCAGCTTGTCCGATCGAGATCTCACTAAATTTTAATGGATCCAATCGACGAACCCCTTGCCCAGAAATATTTGCATGCATTTTTATAATAGCTGTTTTTATCCAACAATAATCGAATAATTTGTGCACAGGTAATAACACTGGAGTGTCCAACCGCTTTGGTCTGGAACAGCGTGGGCGAGGGAAAAGCTCCTTCCCTGCCAAACGGTTCACCTTTGGATTATCTGCTGTGCCCGCCGGCAGCTCTGCCTTGCCCGCCGGCGAGCGCTGCGAATCCTACGATGAAGCAGCTGAAGACCGCTCAGGAAAATATTCGCGCCCGATCGCAGGCAGCCGAGGGAAGATGGTCCTGCGACAAGTGGCAACAGAGCAGCGCCGGCATGACGACGAGCAAAGTTCTCGCGGCGCTCGACGCCCTCGACCGGCACAGTTTCGATCGCATGGACGCAACCGACTCGCTGGACACTCTGTACGCAAAGATATTCACCGCACCGCCGAAGGAGACGTCGAGCAACGAACGGGAGAGCATCAAGACCGAGTACAATCCTCAGCAGGATTCGGCGATCGTCGACATACTCTGCGAATGGGCGGTCAGCGCCGAACGATGGGGCGAACATCGGGCAATGGCAGTCGCGAAACTTTTGGAAAAACGTCAGAGCGAAGCGACCGGCGAGAACAACGACACCGACGACAAGGATAGCGTTTGCAGCAACGGCACTCCACCCGGCATGCCGATCTTCCAGCCGTTGCTCATGCGTTTCCTCGACGTGGACGCCCCCGTCCAAGATAACTCCACGCCGCAGAGCAAAGCGCAGTTCACGAACCTCATTCATCTCTTCTCCGAGCTGATAAGGCACGACGTTTTCTCGCATGACGCGTACATGTGCACATTGATATCCCGGGGAGATCTTATTCAAGGTATTGATAATTGATCGTTTATTACTTTTATTACACTCGGTGCGAAAATGGCAGTTTTACGCACGCTTCGCGCTCGTAAATTCTCACACCTTGTGAAGTAAAATTTGCTACGATACTCGCGCGAAAAACTTTTTCTGAACTCGTGCAATTGCAGCAATCACCTTCAGCTCGTGCTGCAAAGTGACACTCGTCAGAAAAAGTTTTGTCGCACTAGTATCGTAAATTACTATTACAGATTTCTCATTGACAATCTGTATGTAATAAATTCTAAATATTAGAGCTCCTGAATAACGAATTATGAAAGTTAAAAACTAAATTTAGGGCTGGCATTGATCTAACCACTAGAATTACAAAAGTTCAAAACTAACAACGCTTGAATTGATTTAACCAAGATATCCTCAGAGTCGACCCGCCATCGACTCGACTTTGTACGTGTGTGATTGACAATTAAATAAAAAAATTCGTTTGTTTTTCGCAAAGGTCCGGCAGCCAGCAAGCCCAGTACTCCGAGCAATCGGGAAACTATCGACGAGGATAGTCTCTTCCCGGGTATCGATCTCAAACCAACAAAACTCGAAGTACCCGATCACGGAAGAACCATGGATTACGACGATAGTAAAATCGACGATGATCTCGACAAATTGTTGCAACATATAAAGGAGGATCAGCAGAACAGCATGGATGCACCCGACAGTCCGAAGGACGATGCGCTCGGCGGTCACGGAACGCACGAGGGACTCGATTCTAAGAATCCTTCGAGCCCGAGTCGTCATTTACTGTACACAACACATTTTCCACTGCCACAGGTAGATATTGCGATAATCTCGAATTTATCCGTGTCAGATCGAAGACGTAAATGTGCCAACACTGAGTAACTTGTTTGTCCGTTGCTGCGTTTAGGACGAGACTTGTAGTCAACACGACTGCAACCAGCGTCACGTGCTGCTCTACGGTGTCGGTCGAGTGCGCGACGAGGCGCGGCACGTAGTGAAAAAAATGACGAAGGAGGTCTGCAAGCTATTCGGAAAGAAGTTCAGCATCGACGTAGCCGAGGGAGGAAAGGTCAAGAAGCACTCGCGAAGCGAATTCAATTTCGAGGCTATAACGCAGAAGTTTCAGAATCTCAGTTACTTCGATCAGCACGTTGTGACGTGGCAGTGTGCGACCCAAGTTATCGAGATGTTGAACACATTCGCCCTCGCCGGGTCGTCATATTTGCCCGTTCAGGAGCACGTTGCCTTCCTCTTCGATCTCATGGAGCTGGCACTGAACATCTACGGTCTCATAGACGTCTGCATACAGATACTCAAAGAATTGCCCGAGGTCGAGTCCCAGCTCGGAATCAGGAACAGCCAGCTCGTGAGGAGTTACACAACCAGCCTCAGTCTCTACGTCGTCGGCGTCCTCAGAAGATATCACTGCTGTCTTTTGCGTGAGTATCGTTCGAACTCGTCTCCACCGATCGCCGAGGCGCGTAATCATGCGAAACCTCTCCCTGTTACAGTCTCGCCGGAACAAACCACCGCGGTGTTCGATCTTCTGTGCAAAGTCGTGAAGCACGTGTCGAATCCGAGCGACTGCAGTTCGGCGGAACGTTGCGTTCTCGCTCATCTCTTCGATCTCTACTCGTGCTGTTCCCTCCTGAAGACAAACGGCGTCGAGCCTTTCAGCAACGCGTATCCGAAAATTCGAATCGCTCTTTATCGAGATTTGGCGCCAACGCCGTCGAATCATGTTTACAACTCGCAGTTCATGCTCGACGTATTCAACAGTCCACGGCGAGGCGGGAGGATTGAGCCGCAGTGGCCACGTCAGCTCAACGAGAGTCCAGCGAATCGTTACAGTTTCGTTTGCAACGCGGTAGTCGCCGTCTGCAACGAGACCGACAACGACAGGCTCAACGACATCGCGATAACCTGCGCCGAGCTCACCGCCTGCTGCAATCCGTTGAGCGTCGAGTGGCTGGGCGTTCTGACGGCGCTGTGCTGCTCCAGTTCCGCCTTCTACATCGACGTCCTCAATCAGGTGGACGTGCAGGACCTCAGTATTCACAACTCATTGGCTGTCTTCACCTCGATACTGATAGGTAACGACATTTATTTACCTCACGAATTCTTTTCATTTTTTTTTGCTTCTTCAAAGAGGAAGGCAAATTTTCTGTAAATTGTATTTTGACTTCCTCTATGAGGAAGCCAAATGGAACAACGAAATTTATCATTGAGGAAGTTATGTGCAAAACCGTAAGACATGAGAAAGTAATTGAAAATAATTTTTTATTGAAAATAATTTTTAATTGAAAATAATTTTTTTTTTGTTTCAGCGAGACACTGTTTTTCTCTCGAGGACTTTGTCGGTAAGATTGCTCTGCCTTCGCTCGCGAAAGCGTGCAACGAGGGTCGCGGTGACGCGGACACGGAGGCCGAGGCTCGAGGCCGTTTGACCTGCCATCTCGTCCTCCGACTCTTCAAGACCGTCGAGTGCCCGCAGCCGGCTCTCTACTCCGTCAGTACCAGTCCTCATCCGCTGCCGAGCGGCAATCCCCGGGGCTACAGCATCAAACTCAGCTGCGACCGGCACCTGCTCGCCGCGGCGCACAACAACATTCGTGTCGGCCCCGTGCTGACGGTCCTCAAGGCAATTCTCGTTGTCGGAGACACGACGGCGGGCAAGCAGCCGCCGAAGAAGCCGGACGTGCCGATGGCGCACTCGGGAAAGGGCAGCGGACCCGCGAGCGTCGGCGGATCCGGTCCGGGTCCCGGGGAATTGTCGATAAGTCACATTCTCGGAACCAGCGATATATTAGGCGGCGGCGACGACCTCGGCCTCGAGCTGGCGATGTCCTCGTCGAGCAGCAGCGCCGGTATCGCGACCGACAGCGTGAAGGGTCTTTCGGACTTTGCTCAGCACGTTCTCCGACAGATATGCAGTCAGGAGTGGGTCCTGGAGAGGTGCCTGCAGAATCCCGAAGACCTGTGCCATCAAGACATGTTGCTCGACAAATTGCTGACGCCCCGACAGGCACAGCGACTCCTGCACATGATCTGCTATCCCGCAACACCGCTCGATGCCTTTCACGATCAACGAACGCACATGACGAACATATTGGAAAATCTCGAGCAGTGGAGTCTTCGCATGTCCTGGCTAGATTTACAACTAATGTACAAACAATTTCCTCCAGCTTCCAATGACCTCTCGCAGTGGCTGGACACGGTGGCGAAAGCCGCCATTGACGTCTTCCAGTTGAACACACTGTCGGGAAAGACCGACAAGCGTTCGGGCTCCATCTGGCTCGTGGCGCCGTTGGTGTCGAAATTGCCATCGGCCGTACAGGGGAGGGTCCTCAAGGTCGCCGGACAAGTACTCGAATCGGGAAATTGGTCGAAGACCGCCGGACGCGAGAGAGGAAAATTCAAATCTCCGTCGTTGTTCAATCATCAGCCTTTCCTGTCGTTGGTCCTCACCTGTCTCAAGGGTCAGGACGATCAGCGCGAGGGTCTTCTGACGTCGTTGCACTCGCAGCTCTCGCAGTTTCTCACCACCAGCAAGGAGGAGAAAAACGTCGGTTCGGAGGATCCGAAGACCCGCGAGGTACTTCAGGACGCTCTCCAACTTCGCTTCAGTCTCGTCGGCGGAGTTTTCGACACTATACAGAGAAACACGACCGTGACGACCGACTGGGCGATACTTCTCGTGCAACTCGTCAGTTACGGTGTCATCGACCTCAACAATAATTCGGAGCTGTTCACAACCGTCATAGACATGCTCGCCACATTAATACATTCCACTCTGTCCTCGGACTCGCAGTCCGAGAAGGATGAGAACAAGAAACATTATCAGAATCTCATGAAGAAACTTAAAAAGGAACTTGGCGATAGGAATTCGCAGAGTATACAGTTCGTTAGACAACTGTTGCCCCTGCCGAAGCTCACGATGGAAGTGATCGCGTGTGAGCCTGTGGGCTGCTTGACTGACACTAAAGGAAACAAGATCGCCGGATTCGATAGCATCGACAAGAAACAGGTGAGACAGGATCCAACTAAACAATCTATTGTCACATCGAACGTGGCAATTTTTTTATGTACTTATTTTATTTATTTTACGGATTTCTCTTTTTACAACTAGTTTACAGTAAAGTTTAATTTACAGCTCAGAATAATAAGTGACATAATAATAAGAATTAATGAATTAAGATATTGTTAATAAGAACCTCGGACATTTTTTAAATTCAAACAGTTCAAATGAATAGCTCAGGTATGCACGATTTGCTTAATATAAAAAAAAATTAAGTTTGCAAGAAAAAAGAAAATGTTCATCGCTGTTATGGAGACTAAAAAACGATTATGATTTGTTTCCAGGGACTGCAGGTGTGCGACTCTCAGAGGGTCTCCGCGTGGGAATTGCTCGAAGGGCACAAAAATCCCGCGCCTTTGTCTTGGGCATGGTTTCGGGCGGTGAAGATCGAGCGAAAACCCCTGACGTATCAGAGCGCTCACAAGCTTCTCCGTTATCACACGCATAGTCAGATACGATCGGCGAATCATTACTTGGACCCGCCGCCTCTGCCGCCGGAGGATCTCGAGCCCGAGAAGAAGGAAATCGAGCCCGGCAAGGCAGACACGCCGATGAGCGTGGATTCTCCGAGTCGCGGACCCGTAGGTAGCGTCGGAGGAACAGCGACGACCAACACTACCGGCGGCAAGGGTAAAGCCATGAAGACTCGACGGCATCGAAGAAACAAAGGGGCCGCTACGCCGACTGCCCCGTTACCACAGCAAATACCGGTAAATTCAAAACGTGATTCCAGCTCTATCGATCTATTCTATATTAAGCTACCAGCGAGTGGTGTTCATTTCGTCTAAATTCGAGAAATTCGGGCAAGAATTGCAAACACTTCCCGATGTTATAAAAATCTGAAAAATTCATACTTATTATAGGCACTGAAAAGACTAATTTTGCGTGATAACAATTTTAAAATGTTATTAACAAATTGTTGAAAAAAAAATTGTTGATCAAAGTATGCGGTATCTCAACGTTTTTTTTAATGAAAATGATTCGTTCATTTTTCGGAACACGTATGAATTTTTTCAGATTTTTATCTTTATTTTCATTTTTTTTGTTTTTTACATGGGAAAATGTGCAAAAATCAAAATAAAGATAAAAATCTGAAAAAATTCATGCGTTTTCCGAAAAATGAAAGAATCATTTTCATTTAAAAAAAACGTTGAGTTACCGCATATTTTGAAGAACAATTTTTTTTCAACAATTTGTTAATAACATTTTGAAATTATTATTATGCAAAATTAGTCTTTTCAGTGCCTATAATAAGTATGAATTTTTTCAGA
>JAPYZC010001488.1:0-20210 GCA_030522665.1 Ichneumoninae sp. A BG-2022a | reverse complement strand
TTACTCGACACACGGAATCAGCGGATGGCTTAACGTGGTCATAATGTGGACAATATTGCGAGTCAAGGTTGGTTTAATCCGCACCCACTCAGCGATTAATCAAGGATTGCCAATATTGATAGTAGAATTAAACAATTGTATCGTTCGCAAATGAGATTTTCCCGATACACGGAGTCAAGGGATCCTCTCAGGAAAAGAAGAAAATAGGGTTAATATCGAAGTCGTGACGAATCTTGAGTGATGCCGGCGAAGAACGTCCAAAGCACGAAAAATGTAATCCCCCGTAGTTGGGGGGAGGGGGGTAGTGGAGAGGGTGTACCCGGCATCAGCAAGCGATTCAACAACGGCGGCAGCAAACAGAACCGATCAAGGCAGACGAATGGACCAAAGCACGACCCCATGACCAGAACACAGAGCAACCCCCTCGTACTCTGTCGCAGTAACCGAACAGCCCCGCTCCTCATCTCGAAACGTGTGTGCCCAATATGTAAACCCGTTGCCCATTTGAACAGCACTCCTCGCGACCCTTTAAAACAAATACTCGCCGGGGTCGCCCGGCAATAGAGCACAAAGATTTCTCGCACTCTCGAGTGGCCGCAAAACATATATACGAGTGAGAAAAAAAATAGCGAGCAGCCTCGAGGGCAAGTAATTCGGACGATCGAGATTTATCGCGAAATCAACGAGTGCCAGGCCGCAATGGGCAATGGATTTACGAGTGCGTAAATCGACCAAGTGGCCAACCGCGCCATCCAAAGCACAGCTGCCCTACAATTAGAGTGCGCACTCTCTATTGCTTGTAAATAAAGAAACGGCTGAAAAAATTCTTAGTCCTAAAAAGATCCTAGTTGCGTTATAACAAAGTCTCCGCTGCAGTTTATTAAGCGCGAACTCGACCATCTAAAAATCCTCCCTAACAACCCTTTTTTAATAACCTAAACTCCTAAGCCGCATTTCACGTGGTACGGCTGGATATTCGGAATACACGATTTATATTATCAGTAAGTCGCATCGCCAGAATTTTTTTTTTTTTTTTTTTCTCATGAAATCCTATCCGGATGAGAAGACTGTGTCATACGATACATGTACCATGAGAAAAGATCGTGCCGACCCTCAATCGTTTTGATAAGCCTGCCAGGGGGCATCCGAAACGTGTGTTGCAGCCAACTTGTGGCGTGTAACGAGGACAAACGAAATCCGCCTCGATATAGCAGTGGTGGCGGTGGGTGGCACGCGCCCGATGCCGTAACTTTAATATAAACGGCTGACGGTCGACGGTGTAACAGAACACGAGACAGACCGGAAGGGACGTCTGCCGAGTGTCACCCGGTCATTCAGTCACTCCCGTGCTTTCGCGCGCTCTGCTATACTTTCCTGTATCGTATTGCGTGTACGCATGTTCACGGTACTCTACCCTTGGTGTACTATAAATACAATATATACTTATGTACATGTATATATATTCGGCTGTTTCTCAAAAAGGACATTTTTTAATTAATTTTCTCCCACCCTTTTAAACCATAGATTTTAATCTCGAATTGAATCTCGCGAAAGGCGGTCCATAGGACAAAATTATAAGAGGTGCCGCATTTGACGTTTGTACCCAACAAAATCGACTTTCTCTTTGGGTATAAACGGCGAATACACTGAGAAAAAGGATGGTATTTCCTACTATAGCGAATAGTTTCCAGGGGGAACGACTATATAGATACTTTCTGATAGTATATATTTAATTGATTAAACTATAATTATGGTTGCAATCATGGCGTTTTGTCATTGTAATTATAAGATGCAAACGTTCCGTCTGGGAACTATTTTTTGTGGTAAAAAATCAGTCTTGTTGCCCTTACTATGCAATTTTTTCTCAGTGTACGTACTCTTACGATTTTTTACTTAGGCCTGCCGTTAACGAGGTTCAATTTCAGATCAAAATCTCTACTTTTGGGGGGTGGACGGAATTTGTTTGAAAAAATTCATTCTACTGCACATTTTTAGTTTTTCACACACGAATTAAAAAATCAAAGTCTTTTGAGTAGATATACATATATATGTACATTTCAGAAATGTAGCCGTGATGATTGGGTGCGCGCGTGCCCAATCATCACGATAGTAAAAAAATCGGCAAGAAGTCAGAATTTTTGTCTTCAACATTGATCAACGGAATCCCTCGAGTCCTTTCACCGTTATACTTGGTTCTCATGCAATCTTCATCGGTCGTAGACTCTCATTGATGAAAATTAGTGGAACGAGTAGTGGTGAAGCGGCAATAGTATACACCGAGTACAGTAGCTAAGTAGGAAGTGTCCCTCAATGCAACCTCCGCGGTGGGTCCTGCACGCAGACTGAAAGGCTGGAGCCTAAAAAGAGTCCAATCGAGATGTTGGACACTCGCAACGATCACCAAGATCTACGTCGTGCGTGAATAGACTGGGAGGTATCAGCATTCGAGTGTTGGTAAATTAGCTGTCTCGTAGGAAGGTTTCTCATGTACAAACACTCTCCATTATTCATCGATACTAATTTTAAAAAATCGTATTTTGGTAAGAGTTCGTTTACCTTTTAAGCAAGATTTACATGTCGTTATTTCGATTCGCTAAGAATAGAGAGGAACCGTTTTACCGCTGTTACAGATAATTGTACCACTAGTAACAGGTATCGCTTATCGTTAATCGAAAGAACAGAATTTATATAAACGACAAATTCCACTCCCACTCGACGCTATTAAAGATATCTTGTTTGCTTAAAAATATCTCACAATGTAGTAATTATTTCGTTGGTGGAAAAAATAAAATACCGGATTTTTATGGGTTATTTTCGGTGTATTCCGGTGTGTCGTGCACGGTACAATCGAACGAAGGCATTTGCTTGTTCCAGGCTTCGAGGTACACTGAAGAAGGACGCACGCGCCCTGATTATGGGACTCATCTTCGTCGCCGTCGTTGTGCCCGCTTAAGTAGGAAGTTGACACTAACCTCCGGTTTATTGCCGAGGACATTTTTTATCAAGACGCTTGCCACACGTTTAAATAGCCGGATCCACCGTAAGCTTATACATGTACACATGTATACATGCGGGATGAGCTATTCGGTTACGCCGAGGCCCTTGTCGAGCGGCGATGTACCACCTACGTACATGTCGCACGAATCAAAACGTAAAGGCGTACTTTGTATGCTTACGCCGAGAAAATACGTCCTTCTTATTTTAGTCACGCGATATATCCCTCGGGCCTCACGGGTTGCTCTCACACCAAGCAACTACGACGCTTTTAATCTTGTTGTACATTGGTCCGTCGTAAATATACCAATATGCCGCGAGGAAGTGGATGGATCGCGTCTGTCCACTCTGTACATTACTATCACTTATTTATTCACGTATATAAGCGGAGTAAAACCACCACCGCTACGCAATCGAAACCCTGCAATTCGTCGACCAAAGGACTTAGGCAATTATAGAAAAATTTATACGGATGTACGTATAAAGCAATTTATTAATGCACTAGCATAAGGATTTGGTTAAAAAAAAACAGGTCGTTTTTCCACGTTTTTTAATGCGAGTATTGGAAAGATCAGGTTAGTACAATATTATGCAATATTACAGTTAGTACAGGTGTTATGAAGTTTGACTTTTTTTTAATTCAAAAATATCAATTATCAACAGACTTGTTATCAATTAATAATTAACAACAGACATTGTGTCTGAAAATCTATCCATTCGATTGAGTTTTAATTTTGCCAGATCAGTGATTACAACATTTTTTGTCTGATGAGCGAATGATAAAAAAAATGTCCATTGATTTATTCATGACAAACGATTAAGGCCGTTTAGTATTAGATTAAGGACCTTAATCGTTCGTTAACAATTAGGCGGTCTTAAGGAATTTTTGCTGCCAACCAGCCGTACACTTTTTATTGCCATTTTGCATATTGTTAGGACACATGATTAGGCTCATAAGTGAATTTTCTTTTCATAAAAAATATTAATAACCAACGAGAATAGACGCTTTTTCTGGTGAGACGGAAAGGAAGACCCGAGGATGGAGGACTTCGCCGTTAGGTAAACAAGTCCGAGCTCAAGTCAATTAACTCCAGTGTTTCTCCCCAGAGGGTTTCGTTAAGGTTTCTCGGTGATTACATTGCGTCGCGGAAAAAGGGTGGCTTTCGATGGGAATAGATTTCGGCTGTTCGCGACGCTGACCGAGCACAGTTTGCTCCGATCGTTGGTCAGATTCGTCAGTCGGTGAGTTGCCAACGATCGATGCAGTATCGCCTTTTACGGAACCGGAAGTGACCTCGAGGGGAATGAGCGTGTAGCCGAGCAGCGTATGACTCAGGAAACAAATTACGCGCGGTGGAGCCAGCGAACGGTCAATTGACGATACTCTTTCGAAGAACAGGCTTCAGCATCTTTTCGTCGGCGGTCATACACCTAGCGCACGATTTATTCATCATCCTCGGCGCTGTCCCCGTTCCGCCTCTACCGCCGATGCCCGAGTTATACTTTCTGGAACGAATGCGGTCACGGATCATGACCTTTCTTATGCCGCTGACCAACCGGAAGCTACTTTATGCGATCTGAATCCGACGACGCATTGACTCAGTCATACGTGTAACCGTATGCTCTATACGGTTTTAATTTCCGGGACGACGAAGACCACGAACACGTGCGAGAACACATCCATATACCACATTTGCAAAGTCTCAGCGATTATGAATCTGGACCAGAAAAAAAAAAAAATTTTACCTGCACTGAGAAAAAGGATGGTATTTCCTACGACGACGAATAGTTTCCAGGGGGAACGTCTATATAGATAGTTTCTGATAGTATACATTCAATTGGTCAAACTAGAATTGTGGTTCCAACTATGATTTTTATAAAATGTGGACGTTCCCCTTGAGAACTATTTTTTTATGATAAAAAAAGCAGTATCGTTGCTTTTACTACACTGTGAAAAATTTGTGTTTGAAAATTCATAAATGTATGTGAAGTTTTATGCATACACAGTATATGCAATTTCATTGACACGTATGTAAGAATATTGCGTTACCGGTATATTAAAAACAATATTATTTGTATAATATTTTTAATAATATCATAATTTTCGTATTCGGATGTCTTAATTTTTAATGCCATCACCTGTAATTTTAATATACAGGTATTGCATTTAAAATTAAATTATAAAAATTCGAATACAATGTATATGAATTCTAATTCCATATACCGAGGTTGAATATTTCATATAACTTTGTATATTAAACGTGTTGTAAATTTCATAAAATTTTTTACAGTGTATGTAATTTTTGCTCAGTGTGGATTCTATTTAACCCTTTATACGTCGTCTCTATCCCCACTCTCAGATACTACCCTAGTAACGCGTGGCTCCCACTCCGCGTCTGTTAATCCCTTTTCAGTACGGTGTCGGACGGTGTAACACTCAAAGCGCTAATTCCGAGTACATTTACCACGTCAGCTATTATAAATCTGGCGAATAAAAAAACCTATTTTTTACCTGTACTGAGAAAAAGGTTGGCAATTGCTGCCACAACTAATAGTTGCCTGGTGGAACGTCTACATAGATAGTTTCTGATAGTATATATTCAATTGGTTAATAGCTTTTACTGTGTAATTTTTTCTCAGTGTGTATTCTATTCAACCCTTTATAGATCGCACCTCTATCCCCACTCTTCGGCCCCACCGCAGCAACACGCAACCCCCACTCCGTGCCCCTTTTCGGTACCATTTCGGGCGGTCTGTCTTACAAATCCTTGATTCTCATACGCTCCTTACCGAAAGCTACCGATCCAAAACCAACGTCACATCGTCAATTTCGAATGCTCATCGAATAATGGCCAAAGTACAGTCGCCAAGGGGCGCGAAGCATCGCAGTCGCGATCGCGCCCTCCGAGCGGCGCGATCTTGGCCCGTGACAATTCTCAAGAAACAATTACGAGCGTCCAACGAACGTTAATTGAAGCCATTCAAGATCATGGCAAGTAAGTTAGCGACGGCTGAGTGTGACGGACCGAGGTGACCATCCTCGTCCCTCCCCGGTGCTCTTCAATCTCGCTTCCTTCTCGTCCGGCGTTCGTTCCGTCCCGCGCTCGCTCATCAACACGAACACTGTATCGCGGCTCTATTGATACGAGCATCGCGGCAATACCACGATAGCCCCGAGTCGGACACGGTTCATTCATGAAGCCGGCTCTCCTCGCCGGCGCGCCGTTCAACTCGCTCGTTCTTCTTACGATTCCCTCGGTTTCCTATCCTACCGCTCCGCTAATAAAGTTTAACTGGTACGAACCTCCGACCGGCGCGCAACTCGCGTCTTCACACTGTTGTGTCGTTCGGCGTACACTGCGGCGGTGATACATTTCCGGCCACCACCATTCCGCCCTCCACTCCGCTCTCCATTCATTTCTTCCTCTCCGTCTTCATCCTCCCGGCAATGGACCTATGCCACTGTGTCTTCAATGGATCTTTCCCTCGGCTGTCCCTCCGGCATCGCGCCTCCAGCTCCAGCGAACTTAGGCCCGACGCCGCCCGACTATGTTATTTCCCTCTCGTCCCATCGCGACCCTCGCGCGCGCCGCTCTCGCTCATTCATTCGTTTAACACTTTTGTGCGACGCGGAGATACGGGCCTTCTGTTGCTAGGACACTTCTGTACCCGGCTCTCCATCGCATGGTAAGCGGAGCGAACCATGCGATACGAATGCATTGCCGCGCCTGGGAACCTCTTAACCGTTTTGTATAACGTTATTAGGGTAATCGCGCACCCTCCGGTCGACAATGATCCTCCAGAAGTCTCCGAGTGGATCGATGAGGCACTGATCTCGATATCGCTCGGACACGGAAGGGCGTACATTGCATCGTTGTACACATTCTAGACACACGTGACATACGTCATTCTGCTCCGAGGTCGAAGCGGGCCGTTTTGGTAGGATTAATATATCAAAAACATGCGATTGGTAGGGTAGGGCGCGGCAAAACGTCATTTTCCGATAATTTTTGGATGCCCGAATTCGCCCTATCGGATACATCGGCTTTTCTGCCCAGTTTTGCCACCTTGTCCGATCCAAAAATGATTGGAAAATTTAGTTTTGCCCAAAAAAGCCGTTTTGCCCCGTTGCCCCATTTTGTCCCGCTCTCCCCTACTATATTTGCCAATATATATTTCAGAATATATCCGTGATAGGGTATTTTTTATAGAAATATATTTCTCATATAAGAGATACTTTTTTCGATATGCTCCAGATATATACAGTAAAAAAAATTTGTACTTTTTGCAACTTTTATTGTTCACATTTTTTACCTGTTAATTTTCCGATCGCACCATTCGGCTCTAGTTTTGCAAACAAAAGTGCAAACTAAAATTTTTAATGACACGGTAAATAAAATGGCAGGTTTGGGTATTAAAACCTGAAAAAACGAGATTGTCACTTGTTTAACAATATTATTTTTACAGAACTTCGGATTCCGGTTTTATGGAACTATTTTTTACTGCGCAGCTTTTCCCATGTAGGATTTCCCTCGCAAAGGGTTCATCGATGCAGACACGGATTACAGATCCATTAAGTTACGGGCTGTGAATAGTTATACGACATGCGATGTCAAGATTACTGCAAAGTGAGAAAAAGTTGGTTGGAGTAACCAAAAGTCGCAGTGACACACGCTCAAAGCCGTTATTTGTTTGGCACCAATGAAGCATTGTTTTGTTGAACAATTATTTGCTTCAATTTATTCAAAATTTATCGATCGAAACAAAACATTTTTGTTCGACCAAACAAATAAACCTTTGAACCACTAATTTTTCTCAGTGGACGAGATGTGCGAGAGCGCTGTAAGCGAAAATAGAAAAATCCCACATCGGCACTAAAAATAAAATGTAAATTTAATGTACTGGAACTTGAAATTTATTAACATTACTTCCATTAATTGAACCTTAAGGTATTTTGCTTGAAATTTACAGACATTCTTATGAAAACTACTAATTAGTAGTTTTCATAAGAATGCCACACTACTACGACTACTAGTAGTTTCATAAGAATGTTTTCATAAGAATGTGAAACACTTGTGCGTTACAATTTTACGGTAAAATTTTACTGTAAAATTGTAACGCACAAGTGTTTCAAATTTCAGAAACAGTTTATGTAAAAAAGCTTACGATACGATTAATTAATTTTCAAACAACATTTTTTAACAGTGGGTACTCCAACATCGCGACGCCAGTGCGGACTACAATAAATCATAATTGGCTGTGCTGCTCGACGACAAACACACCGTGTAATGCAGTTCATAGCGAAGGCAGACTAGTTAAATCGGTTTGTCCTGCAGCCAAAAGATAAGGCTCGTCCCGCGCTCGGTTCAACATATGAGAGCACACCAACGTTAATTTTCGGTGCGCGTAGGTGTCGCATGCCCGCGCACACGGAGCTGGCAAAACGGATAACCACTCTCCCCAGTGTGCATTGTAGTTCGTGCGAAAGCCCGCAAAGCAGTTCATACCAGAGAGATGTGAATTGAACGAGCGAAACGGTTCGTGCGGGGGTTGAAGCCCCGAGACTCGTAAGACTCGACGTCGTCGACTTGATAGTCGTCGAGACTGTGTTTGCGTGTGCCTAAAAGACTCCCGCAAGCAAGCCGCAGAGACGCGCAGCACTCCGTCTGCTCCTAAATGAGCGACTCATCGCCACTCTCGTCACCGAATGATAAGCTGCGCGCCTACGCCGTGGGCTTACACTGTACAGATGACTTACGTCATGTATTCTTGTATCTCGCTATCTTTCGATGCGCGCGCAGTTCCGTTTCGCGCATGAATCGTAAACCTTGTCGTTTTTTTTTTTTTGTCTATTCTGAAAGCCGCTAAGTACATGTTCAGTCCAACATAGTTGGACCGAAGCGGCTGCGTTTCGAATGAACATCAAACAATTCGAATTACGCGTTTCATGACGGTCACGACACTTCGCGTGTTTCGCTGGTCCTTCGATGTTCTCCGAAGAGGCTGACAATGTCTTAACGAAATTTTGCACGCAGTTTCTTTGAATCGAGAGCATTGTATGTGCCTCGTCAGATTTCGTTGGGTTTTGGACGCGAATTCGCAGAGACGAGTACCAAAACCTTTCGATGATTTTTGAATTTTTAAAAACATGATTGCGTATGTGGAAAGGTTAGCGCGATATGTTTTGAAAACTGGGCTTTAACGTCATATGCAGACGTCGCATAGGCTCAAATCAAACAATCAAACAATTCGAATTACGCGTTTCGTCGCGGTCACGACACTTCGCGTGGTTCCCCCGTTCGCAATGTTCTCCGAAGAGGCTGACAATGTGTTAACAAAAGTTTGCACGCAGTTTCTTTGAAACGAGAGCATCAGATTTCATTGGGTTTTCGATGCGAATTCGCAGAGACGACTACCAAAACCTATCGACGAGTTTTGAATTTTTAAAAAGATGATTGCGTATGTGGAAAGGTTAGCGAGATATGGTTAAAAAAATGGGCTTTAACGTCATATCCAGACGTCACGTAAGCTCAAATCAAACAATCAAACAATTCGAATTACGCGTTTCATCGCGGTCACGACACTTTGCGTGGTTCCCTCGTTCGCAATGTTCACCGAAGAGGCTGACAATGTCTTAACAAAATTTTGCACGCAGTTTCTTTTAATCGAGAGCATTGTATGTGCCACATAAGACTCCGTTGGGTTTTGGATGCGAATTTGCAGAGACAACGAGTACCAAAACCTTTCGATGAGTTTTGATGAGAAAAAAAACATACTTACGTATGTGGAAACGTTAGCGAGATATGTTTTTGAAAAATGGGCTTTAATGCTATGTCCAGACGTCGTATAAACTCAAATCCCTTTGGAATAACGCGAGAGTACAATATATGACGCGAATTACCGTGGATTGAGGAAGTTACAAATTCACTCGGTGCACGCCGCGAAATTATAAACCGGGTCTTTGATGATTCACTGTCGCTCCTCGATTAGTACAATCTTGCGCGGTTTGCGCGGATCCTATGCTCATCACCCGGCCACTGCTACATCGTATCACTTGTCTATGCGTTTGGGAGAATATCTTTTTTATCATACCCAAGCGGAAATTATAGTTTGCACGGACGGTTTCAAGGTGTCGTCGTACGGATATTTATTGGTGCATGTTTTGATTTTTTTTTAATTACGAAGATATCTGCTTGAAAGTAAATTTCATCGAGTTTTAACGGCTGTATTTTGCGGGGAAGTTCACTTGGAGAATAAAATTCGACAATTATTTTTCTTCCTAAAGCAGTCTATTGATGGAGACTCGTCAAAGATGAAATTTCATGTGTCGCAGATAGACTAAAAAAATTACAAAATTTAATGCACTGGTACTCCAAGTTTTCATGCATAAACTGGTACATTAAATTTCAAGTACAATTGTGATCAAAAAGTAACGTACAGAACATTAAAAACTTTGAAAATACTTCACTTTAAATAATTTACCTTAACTTTACAATTAAAGTACATCAAATCAAATAATGTAATTTAATTTCCCGGTAAAATTCCATTAAATTTTCATCACAATTGTGCATTGAATATAGCGTACCAATTTTGCGCAAAAACCAGCGCGCTGGATCAAATTTACAATTTTTTAACAGTGTATCTCCACGCTCACAAAAAAGCGACACTCACATAACGATTCTACTTGTTTCCTCCAATTTCATTCACGAATTGCCCGGAGGTCACTCAGAGATTCGAAGTGTCTCGCGCATCGAGTCCAACCCCTCAGAAATTTCATATGAGCGACTTTTCAAAAAACCTCCCCAACACCTTCGTTACAGCGTACATTCACAATAATCATCACCGCTCCATGTTGCGCGCACTCTGTTGCCATAATATTTAAACGTCTCCTCGTTTTCGTCGTCGTCACGCTGCGCCTCGGGGGCAATAACGACCATGAAGACAGAGGGTTGCGGTGCGCTATGAGATGCGTAGCCTTTGCGCGCTCTCCCTCCTCGCTTCCGTCCCCTCGCTCCGCGCCGGGGTGCATCGATGTACCAACGGGGTGTACCGACACCATCCCTGTCCAACGCGCTACACTGTATGGGTGAGGACGCAGCGTAGATTAACCGCGATCCGACCGCCATCGCCATGGATCAAACCCCATAGGCCAAAAATCTGTTGATAGTCTCCCTTCCACATCGCCATTGAGATCCACCGCCCCGCGGGAACAGCGGCAGGATGGTCGCGGAGCCCCCTGGAAGGAAGCATCAGCCCCCCTTTGAATGGAAACCAGCAGCAACATTGGCAGCCGCGTCGGGACGTCAGAAGGGTCGTCCCGACGCCCCCCGGTCCTGCGTAGCTTCGTCCTCGGTACCCTCAGATCAGGCATAATATAACATCACCGCAACAAAATCTATGGCTGACGCGCCACAAAGCCCACATGTGGAAGTTGTGGAAATTCAACTTTGGTTCGTATCGGTTTACGTTATGCGGAGAAGAGACACAGTTGTTTTTTCGCTGAGCAGTGCACTAGAGTGCGAACTTTGATTCGCGATGACGAGGACCATGAAACCAAGCAAAAGGGACCTCAATGCTGGTCATGCAGCGATGGGTTGACTACGATCGGCGGGCATTGTAAATGGCATCGTAAAACACTTGTTCAGCGCTGTTTAATCTACAGGGTTCTGACATCGTTTGCACGTTTGGGAAACGTTGTTCTTCACAAATGTCTGGCATTTTTTTTTATTGTTAACTTTGTAGTTTCTCTGAATTAAAATCACACTTCGACGACAAATTCACAAAAAATAATTGTGTGCCTCTGCGGAAGAGAAATGTTTGTCAAGTGTACAAACCCTTCTTACTGTGCACATCTGCCTCAAATTCAGCTACAATGATGACAAACTATAATACCAATATACACACTTTAAAAAAATTCTAAATTTAAAGCAAACGACTGGAATTTAGGCAAAAAGTGGTTACTTAAATTTAATGTACAATATGGCAAAAAATTAATGTACTTTTACAGTGAAGTTAAAGTAAATTCTTAAAAGTAAGTTATTTCAAAAAATGTTAATATACCGTACATTGATTTTTCATCGCAATCTTACATTAAATTTAATGTAACACTTTAAAAACTTCCGCGACCAGTGCATTAAATTTCATTCGAACTTTTGTCACACTGCAGTAACGAAATCTGCATTGTTTCTCAGCCGCACCGAATCGCGTTATTCCTATTTAAATCGGGATATTTTCATGGAGCATTCGCAATGAAAAACATCGCGGTGCCGAAGCAGTTTAAATGCACGTCTCCAGTAGAAGCATTTTCGAGTTCTTCCCGACGCCGGGCGTCGACGTCTCGCGTCGGGGAACGCGCAGAAGCGAGTGAATACCTAAAGTACGCGCGAGGGAGCCGCAAAGGACTCCGGTTGTTTTGTCGGTGTGCGCGACTCACGATTTACACATGCGCGCGGAACGAGACGAACACGCACGTAGAACTGGCACTACTGCTGTTCACCACTTGGCGCAATTGGCCACGCAAGTGTTTACTGTCCCCCTCGCGCTGCTCCGACGTACGTTTGGCCGCTGGTACGTGACGCTATGCAACCTTCGCGAGCGGCTCGTCACTCCGCTCTTAGGCGTCGGGGAGTATCTTATGTGAGAATCGTGTGCGTCCCGTTTATTTATTATTAAAATCAATGGGACAAAGTCGATCGACCAGGGATTTGGATACCGAGAACTGGCTCGAAGAAAAAATTTACCATGACAATCTCATCGTTTTTTGTCAGCGACAGGAATTCCGAGTACACAGTAAAAAATAATCTCGTTAAATCGGAATGCGACATTTCGTAAAAATAATTTTGTTGTGGCTGAAGGACTTAGGTCGATGGCCAGGTGGCAATATATTTATATTATCGTGACAACTCACTCTATGTAATGCTATGTACCAAAAATTGTTCCATGTGGAATATTGTCAATAAATCCATTACTATTAATTTTTTTACATAAGTGACAAGCGAGTTTGTCACTTATTTGAGTATAGGAACCTGTCCTTTTATTTCCCGTGTCATTGACAATTTTAGTTTGTTCTTTTGTTTGCAAAACTGGAAAATTAACAAATACAAAATTGTGGACGTTTGGGGACAACGAGTTGTTGTAAAAAAATACAAACTTTTTTTTACTGTGTACATGGGTAATACCGGCGAATTGGTCATAGTAATGCTGATTGGCCGTACCGAGAATTGTGATTTTCGTCAATTCGGATGACCCTGAAGATATTTGCATGAGACAAAATTCCATCAAGTTACAACGGCTGCGTTTTGCATCGCACAGACTGCTCTCCGGGAAGTTCACTTACAGAACAAAATTCTAGAAGCGAACCATTTATTTTTCTCCCTGAAGCAGTGCATCGACAGAGACTCGCTGAAGGTGAAATTTAAAGTCGTGCATCTTCAGGGTCACCAATTTGAAGTTTTATTGGCACACGGTAAAAACAAGCTTGCACTTTCTACATCAACTTATTATCCACAAACGTCCCCAATTTTTACACTGAAAAAAAATATATCATCGATTCAAGTAAAATTCCCTTGCGAGCTGCCAAAGAAAAAAATGGTCATTTAAATGTTACCTTTAATTCTCACAATTCCATACGGTATTGTCACCTTGACCGTCTTGCCGCTGTTTCAATATCATATGGAATTGTAAGAGTTGAAAGTAGAATCGAAATAAAAACATTTTCTTACTCAATCAATTTTCAGGAATTTCAGAATTTTAACGGAATTATTTTTTTTGGAATGTACATTGTGTATTTCCATCGGTGATTATTCTCCGGAGGGCGGATCGAAGCTGTACCAAATTTCCCAGGTTCGAAAGGGTGGCTCGCGAGCCGATCGAAGACCGCGGCTCGTGTTGGGCTCGGGACCGGCGATCGAGTACCGAACGATCGCCGCACGGGTACAGCCTATCAACGCCAGTCTGCAGCAACATCGCAGTTACGCGGTTAATGCTGCTCGGTGGCTAATGCCGCAGAGTTCTGCCGTCGAGTACTCATGCTCGCTGTTTAACTGGTACCATACCACTGCGGCGTACGTATAAGGATGCCGAGCACGTCTGCCAGTGGGCAGGCTGCGCGGGTCACAATCCCATCTGCCGATCCGAACCGGTCAGGCTCACTTTGTCACTGTCTCTTATTCGTCTACCTTCGGCTCTGGCTTCGGTCCCTCACTAATTTACCCCGAGCTTCATCCCTCTTATGCGATCGAACACCGCGCGGCGCTTTGCAATTTTTATCGTCAAATTTTCACACGGTATCCAAAATAAATAAAGCTATTAATAATTTTATATAAATCTAAATAATCGGAATAATTTATCCGTTTTGCCCGAAAATTAAAATAGCTAAAAAAAAGATTGCAACATTTTGTAAATCCACATTTTAGTTTTCGTAGACCTCGAAGGTGAACGATCTTTTTAATGGGTTTGGCGCGTAATTACCGGCGTAATAAATTCGATTTTCATTGGAACTTTATTCCGAAGCGAAAATATCAAAAATAATTAAAGCGATTAATAATTGTATATAAATCTAAATTGATCGGAATAATTTATCCGTTTTGGCCGAAAATTAAAAAAGCTAAAAAAAATATGACACCATTTTGTAAATCCACGTTTTAGTTTTTGTAGATCGCGAAGGTGAATGATTTTTTTAATGGGTTTTTTTGCGTAACGACCGTCGTAATAAATTCGATTTTTATTGGAACTTTATTCCGAAGCGAAATAAACCTATCGCCCGGTCACCCTTTTCATCTCCCTCGGTGTTCGCGGCGTCTCACTCTCGGGCCCTACAAACGCGCTTCAACTCCTCCTCGACGAGTACGGTACGCGGCGAGCGTGGTCCATTATCTTATTTACGCCTCATTGTCTCAATGTATCATACCAATATCGCGGGGCTGCCTGTGGACGTCGGACCCGCACCGCCGCGTACAACACGGCACGTTCGACTCTTCCCGTTCCTCGCCCTCTCGCTCTCGTAAATCGCTCGTGGATACGTGTACGCGTATTACTTCGTCTAAGCGTACGTGCTCGTTTCACGCACGCACCCTTCGTCTGTTACGCCAGCGAGCGGCAGATCATTCGAGATGACGCGAAGGAAAGCTACGTACGCGACAGCCCGACGCCCCACGACCATCGGTCATCGTCGAAACACTCGTGTTTGTTACTTATTCAAAGAAGGCGAAGAACGCTTCTCAGAAATCTTCATCGAATCAATTTCTTCTTCTGTTTTATATCGAGCTGGATGAACACTTGCACACCTGAGATTTAGGGGAGAGCGGGGCAAAATGGGGCAACGGGGCAAAACGGGGTTTTTGGGCAAAACTAAATTTTCCGATCATTTTTGGATCGCACAAGGTGGCAAAACTGGGCAGAAAAGCCTGATGTATCCAATAGGGCGAATTCGGGCATCCAAAAATAATTGGAAAATTACGTTTTGCCCCGTCGCCCCATTTTGCCCCGCTCTACCCTAGGGGGAGGTGATAGTCAAGAGTAGTTGACAAAGTGTTGTGTCACAGGCTTATAGTGTAAGTTACACTGGAAATAAGAAATTGTTGAATTAACCAAGGAAAAAATTGAAACAAAATGATCCGTTTTGCCCCACGCCCGCCCCCTCCCCCGACAAGCTATCGATTCTGAAGTACAAATAAATAGATGGAAACGTTGAATATAGTATAATAATCATTTTGGGAAGAAATTATCAGTGAAAAAAAAACCGTCCAAAAATTTATCGAACACTTGTATAAAATATTGATGAAAAATAATAATAACGGAATTTCACAAGTATAGAAGAATTGATTGAATCTATAGATACGTTGAATCTAATAATATTGAGTTCAACCGATCCAATTAAGTTCCGACCGCGATTGCATATTTCACGAGTACAAGTGGGACTCTGTGTCAACTTGATCCATCCGAGAAAATTAATTGAGAGCTGTCAATAGACGCGCTATTCTCGTTGCCGCGTTGTTCTTCGTCTCGGGAAAAATCTAAAATCGAGAATACTTGAAACGAAGGTCGGAGACGACCAATCGTAACACGCAAGGTCAAGGCAATATGGTTTATGGTGGTTATACAGTCGTGCAATAAAGCAATTCCCATAGAAGTTGAAGGGCCTCGTCTACTCGAGCTGAGCCATCGGAATTTCGTTTGCCGCATTGTCTCCAGGTTACCGAGAGCCCCACTTTTATACGCCGTGTTTTGACAGTCGGCGGGTTCTGCTCGTCAATTTTACAACCGACCCGTCGCAGTCTGAATCCTTGGAATGTAAAGATTTCGTTTACTCTCCATGGATCGGTATTCCAGCATCAAGTTTTTAATTTATTTTTTAATATTTTGAAAATTCGATGAGAAATGCGCAAAATTGGATTCATCAATTTATTTTCAATTAATATGAAAAAAAAATTAATTTGAATTGCACTATCGACAGAAATTCATTTTCAGAATAATATCGTTTAAATTCGATGATTTTAGTTAAATGATTTTAGCTTTGCAGTATTAATATTAAATTTGCTCAGTTTCTGGATTTGAGACATTTTTAAGGGTCGGGGTTCGTTGGAAAAAAACATGAAGTCACAGATTATAGAAAAATTTTGAACATTTATTTTCACATTTATACAGACACGTCCTTCATCTCCCTCTCTCGCTCGTCGCTAATGAGTATATATTTTAGACGTCGGATATATTCATCCCCTCTGACTGCTCCTCTATTTACAATAATTTCTTTCCTCATCCTTTTTCGTTTGTTTTCTCTTTATACAGAACAACAAATCGCCGAGAGACAGCTATTTGTATTATTTCGCGCTGACTCGTATCCCTCGGCAATCGGGAGATCGCGGTATTCCAACATACTACGTAGATCTATAAGATAGTCAATATTTATATGTTATATATATAGAATTTTTTGTATATACAATATATTACTCTACTACGAAAAAATAAAAAATAAAAAAAAAATCGTAGATCACTCGGGAGGCGTGTGTTAATAATAATATCGTGTCTCGGGTTTTGGTAATCGTCGGGTTTTGTCTCCAAAGCCTCAGGCAGCCCCGCTTGACTCTCGCATAAACGCGAGAAAAATAAAAATAAAAAAATCGAACGATCGAATATAAACCAAAGAAAAATCAGCTCGAACAAGTGTTTCCAATATAAGATCGTCGCGTAGAATTTAACATACGACCGTACTGCGCGGTCGACGAGAATTACCGATCGTCCATCGTCCCTCGATGAAAAAAGACCAAAAAAATTCCCAAACAATGTCTCCGATTATTCATAAATCCCCCAAAGAATCCGCAAAACCTTCCTCCGCAATCTCGATCGACGAGAATCCGTGGATTTCGGTAATCGCCGTTCTCGGACCAACGACATTGTTCCCGCCGTCCGCGAGAAACATACACCGAAATAAATTTCACTGGTACAGCGTTTTCTCGCAAGAGACTCTCGAGTACCATCTCGAGACTCTTCGTTACTCGGAGAAAAGCGAGCATTCCGTTCACGGATTGAAGACGAGCCTCAGGCGTCGGGCGATCGTTCAGCTCTGTCTGCCGGTGAGGACGGTGATGGGTTTGAGCAGTAGCTGCGGTGGACTGTGCCGATGATGTTGCCTCTGCTGTTGTCCGACGGAATTGCACATAGAGATGGAGTTGGGCGAGTGTGGGCTCATGGGTTCGGGGCTGCTTCCGGGTGAGGCGGTGGTCGACGTGGGTTGGCTGGGAATGTGATGGGGTTGCTGTTGTTGCTGGCTCATGTGGTATCGCTGTTGCTGTCCGAAGACGGCCTGGTGATGTTGCTGCTGTTGCTGCTGTTGATGAGCGGCGAGGTTCCTGAGGGTGGTGTAGAAGTCGTACGGGTTGGACGGTGCGGGAATTCCGGGTGCGCCGATGCCGTTGGGGTAGCCGGTGGGCGCTTGTAGGAGTCTCTCCATGGAGAAGGCACCGTGGTTGGGCGGCGAGGCGGTGGCCGGGAGGGCCTGGGGCTTGCAGGGCATGCCGGAGGTCGTGGTGACGGCGCCGGGCAGCAAGCTGGCCGGATAACCGGCGGGCGTCGAGTACGGTCCGGGCGCCGCCGGATAGCAGGAGGCGGCGCGATGAAGATACGGCAGAGTGTACAGCGAAGCTGGCCATCCGGGTGGCGGATAGGGGCTCGGATAGAGGCCGCCGAGGACGACGCTGCGCTTGAAGGCCGCGAGTCGCGACCTCGAGGCGGCGGTCGTTCTCCTGCGAAGTTTGCCGGTGGTGCCGCCGATGACGACGTCCTCGGAGCTCGGGTCGAGCATCCAGTAGTTGCCCTTGCCCGGGTCGTCGTAGTGGCGCGGCACCTTGACGAAACACTTGTTCAACGAGAGGTTGTGCCTTATCGAGTTCTGCCAGCCCTGCTTGTTGTTCTCGTAGTACGGAAAGTGTCTCATTATGTACTCGTAGATGCCGTTGAGCGTCAGGCGCTTCTCGGGACTCTGGCGGATCGCCATCATTATCAGGGCGTTGTAGCTGTAAGGCGGCTTCTCGGACTTCTTCTTCTCGTCGCTCGCCGGACCGCTGCGGCTCTGGTCCTTCTGCTGGAGCGACGGGCTCGTCGAGGAGCTGTTGCGAGAGCAGTCCAGCGGCGGCGTCTCCGCACCGTCGCCCGTCACGTCCAGGTCGCTCGACTCGTCGCTGTCGTCGACCTGCGGCACTTCCGGACTACTCACGGCGCACGCCTCCGGGATTATGCGCCGGATGCTGAAGTCGCTCTTCACCGTCGCGCGGACCGGCGGCGGCGACGCTGTTACCGTGTGCTGTTCACCGGAACTCTCCATGTTCACCATCTTCTTCCGGGTCTTCGTTTACACGCTCTATCTGTACTCTCCGTAGGAAAATACACACTGAGTCCTTTCTTTCCGGTGTAAATCCGAGGGACGACGGAGCGTCCTTTCGATTGCGGATGAACAAAAAAAACAATCACTTTTTTCAACTCCTCTGAGATTGAACACTGCGAGACCTTTTGGCCCCCTTTAACTTTTTATTTTTATATTTTTTTTTTTTTTTTTGAGACTGCAAGTGAGAACTGACTTAGTTGTTTTGACTCTTCCCGCGAAAGATCGAACGAGTGGCGAGAGTGAGCTGTACGAAGTGCACCGTCGGAGCGGTAACACGAATCTGTCCGCTCCCCACCGCCGGAACCTTTTTATATCCTCGCTGCAGCCACGCCTCTGACGAGCGCGGACGCGCCCGGACGACGTTCGGTCCAATGGGATTCGCTCGTCTCCGCGCTACCCGCCGAACGACTGCCTCCCCACTCTGTGTTTGCGCCCAATGTTTGACAGCAAACAATGCAAACAGAAGGGCGCACGGGCTTGGCTCTTAGATGTCCTCTACGCTGCGCTCTCGCTACGTCGGCCGGAGGAGGCCGTGGTGGGGAGCAGCGCAGCCGCAACACGCCGGCGAAATACAAACAAATCCCGACCCTTCGCGGCTCTTCGGCTCTCTCACCCTCGGCCACTCTCTCGCTCTCCAAAACGATGCCCTCTGTACGCTCGCTCGTCGCCACGGCGCGCCACCGTCCACTACGTAGCCGTTCGGCTGTTTTGATTGTGGAGTCGGAAACTTTGTTTAGATAAAATGATAGCTGACTGGAAATTACGCACGGAATATTATACAATAGAATCGATGCTCCCGATCGCTTCACTTCCAAAGTTTAGCGGTGAATGATGATGCTTCGTATTGAGATGAAAATTTTCGTTGTCTTGCACTGCTTTGAATTTCACGAGATTTACAATTATTATGTAATTTATTTTTAATTTAATTAATTACAAATAAATTGCATTCATTCATTAATGTATTGTGTAATTTAAGGGTTTGTTATTCTTTTTTTTTTAGAAGTTATGTAAAAGTATTGAGATGAAAATTTTCGTTGTCTTGCACTGCTTTGAATTTCACGAGATTTACAATTATTATGTAATTTATTTTTTATTTAATTAATTACAAATAAATTGCATTCATTCATTAATGTATTGTGTAATTTAAGGGTTTATTATTCTTTTTTTTTAGAAGTTATGTAAAAGTATTGAGATGAAAATTTTCGTTGTCTTGCACTGCTTTGAATTTTACGAGATTTATAATTATTATGAGTAAGGTATTTCTCAGCCAGTGTAAATGGTTGCTATCGTGAGTGAGTAATTTCTCGATCGAACCGATGCGCTTTGAAGGTTTAATCGG
>JAPYZC010001487.1:0-28082 GCA_030522665.1 Ichneumoninae sp. A BG-2022a | reverse complement strand
GGGTAAGGACAGTATTGCAGAGTTGCCGGAGGTTTCGCCGTGAGTTATCAGCGCTCCCCGGCTGTTCGCTTTGCATTAATTATCAACGAGTTTCCAAGCGCATTCACTGTGCCGATCCGCTTCGACGTCTCGTTCGATTCGTCCGATAATCTCTTCTGCGCGCAAAACGGTTCACCTCGCCAGTTGTGTGCGAGAAGAGCTCAGTTGCTGTCGCAAGGCTGTACAACTGAACTACTTTCATTTCAACCGTTCGCCCGTAAATGCAAAAACTATAAGAATCCAGCGCCTCGGCAGTGCACGGACGCTATATCTATATTAAAAAAACTGTCGATAAATATAATTGAGAGGTTATTTTTCTTGACGCTGTCGGTCTCGTCCGGGGCAGCGATCGATCAACCAATCGCAATCGCTTCCGCAGCGTTTGCCGCTGTAATTCGTAGATAATTAATTCGCGGACAATTAATCGATAGTTAACAATTCAATAAGTTCCGACAGAACGTTTACGCGTAAGACGGTAGAGACGTTTCTCTCCCGTTACCGCGGGCGGTAAGTCCTCGACGCGTTGTGAAAAGGCAGATGGTCGCATCGACCGTTCGCGACTATTCGAGAAGCGCTCACGCCTCCCTCTCGCGGCGAGGATGAAACTATCGAACGGAAAACGAGCACGCTTCTTCGATCCCTCGCCTCGGCGTTCGTCTACATCCTATAATTTTATCCTTTGAGCAAACCCGTTATCGAGCATTATCGTTATATCACTTCTCGAGGTCACGAAACGCAGGCCTGTTTTCCTAATGATTGTAAATTACAATAACTATGTATGCTCGCAGCCAACGACCCTGACCATTTAACACGACGTCTGTTAGATGTAATTTTTTTTTATTTACGGACATGTGAAACGACTCAGTCGGTAACCAAAATCTGTAATGAATGCGATTCAGAGACCGTAGACTTTTCGGGAAAAAGAAACCGAAAAGTCAACCGGATTTAAATGGCATTGATTCGAAAAATGCATCTATCTCTCTTGCACTCATATGTCACGTGGTACATCTTTCACATGGCCTTAACGGTGATGAGTTATTAGTACTTTGCAATACAAGTGCGGTAAAGTGAACGTTATACGCAGGTCGTCAAGTGGTCTTCCACGATCCACTTCACAGTCTTCGTATAATATTTGCTATATCGCATTAGTATGGCGTAAATCGTATGTAATTGTATAGGCGTAGACAAATTTGAGCGGTTGAAATTTATTTATAGACTTATAAGTTCAGATAGCATTTTTTTTCGAAAGTACAAATTGAACTGCCATCATAGCGTTGATACGATTTCGTATACGATAAAGCTTCATTAGTGGACTATATTATCATTTTCGCTCCCCCCCCCCCCTCACCCCTCCCCAAGGCTACAGTAAAGTGAGAAGACTGTAATCGTGGAATTGGTCAAGGAACGCGACCGTTGCGCGCTTCATATAGCATTATTATTATTATTATTATTATTATTATTATTATTATTATTATTATTATTATTATTATTATTATTATTATTATTATTTTATAAGGACATATTACAATGCCACACTGGCGTTGATACTATTTCGTGTGCGATTAAACAGTCTTGTTTAGTAAATTAATATATATTTTTTATTCACTTTCTGGCTCCCCCCGAAGGCTACGGTGAAGAGAAAAGACAGTAATCGTGGAATTGGTCAAGGAACGAGACCGTTGCGCGCTTTAGATAGCATTATTATTATTATTATTGTTATTATTTTAAGGATATATTACAATGCCACACTGGCGTTGATACTATTTCGTGTGCGATTAAACAGGCATGGTTAGTAAATTAATATATATTTTTCTTCACTTTCTGGCTCCCCCCCCAAGGCTACGGTGAAGAGAGAAGACAGTAATC
The DNA here is from genome assembly GCA_030522665.1 of Ichneumoninae sp. A BG-2022a. Lineage (NCBI taxonomy): Eukaryota > Metazoa > Arthropoda > Insecta > Hymenoptera > Ichneumonidae > Ichneumoninae sp. A BG-2022a. Next base: position 26,177 of record JAPYZC010001487.1, on the reverse strand, counting down.
GTGGAGTCGTTCAAGGAACGCGACCGTTGCCGCCTTTCAAGCCTCTGCCGCCAGGAGGCTCGCGTCCCATGGCGCAACAGCCCGAGCGCCAGAGGCTCGTCGTCCAGCACAACTCGACGGCCTTGAGAACCGTGCCGGCGCCGTCCTTCGAGTCCATTCAGCAACAGGAGGCCGCGATGCGCAACCAGCAACAGCAGAAGCTTGCTCAGTTGCAGGCTCAACAGCAGAAGCTAGCTCAGTTGCAGGCGCAACAGCAGAAACAAGCTCAGCTGCAGGCTCAACAGGCTCAGTTGCAGGCGCAACAGGCTCAGTTGCAGGCCCAGCAGGCTCAGGTCAAGGCACACCAGATTAACGTTCAAGCTCTGCAGGAGGCGAGGCTCAGGCAGCAACAGAGAAATCAACAAGAGGCCCTCGCACTGCAAATGCTGAAGCAGCAACGCCTCCAGCAACAGGAAGCTATGAGACAGCAGCAGATGCAAAAATTGTCCCAGCAGCAAATAATCGATTTTCAGACCAAGAGAGTGCAGGTATATCAACTTTCGGAAACGCACCGAGAAAAAATTGTTGGAACAAGAAATTTGTTACCATAACTCATTTAGCTGCTCAACATAGGGACACAACAAAATATTTTGCTGTGGCAGCAAATATTTTGCTGTGGCAGCAAATATTTTGCTGTGCCAGCACATATTTTGCTATGGCTGCCAAATGATTTGCTGTTGCTGCAAAATATTTTGCTGTGGCTCCCAAATATTTTCCTGTGGCTGCCAAATATTTTGCTGTGGCTGCGAAATATTTTGCTGTGGCTGCCAAATATTTTGCTGTGGCTGCGAAATATTTTGCTGTGGCTGCCAAATATTTTGCTGTGGCTGCCAAATATTTTGCTGTGGCTGCCAAATATTTAGCAGTGGCTGCCGAATATTTTGGTGTGGCTGCCAAATATTTTGCTGTGGCAGCAAATATTTTGTTGTGGCTGCCAAATATTTTGCTGTGGCAGCAAATATTTTGCTGTGGCAGCCAAATATTTTTCTGTGGCAGCCAAATATTTTTCTGTGGCAGCCAAATATTTTTGCCGGCACAACAATAGATTATTGACGATCTACATTTTATTAGAGAAACAGAACTATTTTTCTCCGTGCGTTGCTTTCAAGCACTGCGCTCTGAGGAATTAAGATAAAAAATGAAAATTATAAGGTCATTTTTATTTTACATCATTTTTTTGTTGTGTACCAGCAGGTTGCCCAGTCGATGAGCCCGATTGCGGAATCGCCGGTTTACCCGCACAAGCTGCCTAATACAGTGTCGTCGGGCATCGGCGCGAACGCCGATGCGATTGCGCAACGAAAACCCGTGGTCGTCGTACCGTCCGACGCGGGATTGCCGGCGTTCGTCGCGATGCCGCAGTCCTCCGCTCAGCTGACCGACAGAATCAGCAACAGTCCGACACTGCTCGAGGACTCGGTCAACGAAGTGTCCAAGGATGAATATGCACCTGTAAAAAATTTCATTATCATAAATTATTTTCTTGATTTTTATTTATTTATTTTCATTTATATATTTATTTTTATTTATTTATTTATTCTTGCGTTCAGTTTCAGTCTCAATGTTGTTATTCTTTTTATCATCTTTATAATATTATCAACAAAAAAATGATTTTTATTTTATTTTTACAATTTATTCTTATTTTCATATCAGCTGACGATTCCCAGCGAGGAAGCGGCCGCTTCCGTCAACGAAATGACGCTTCAATCACTGAATCCGATGATATCAGCCGAAACGCTGAACGCGATTTCGCAGCAAAACGAGAAACGCAAGACCGTGCCGCACCTGCCGTCTCTAGAGCCGATTCAGGGAATGGAAACTTCGCTGAAAGCGCTGGCCGAAGCGAGCAACATCACCCTCGAGGCTCTCGAGGCCGCGATTTTGTTGAGGCAGCAGCAGCTGATGGAGAAACATCAAGAAAAAACAACTACCACTACGACCACCACTCAGGCTCCGGTGAAAACGTGAGAGAATTATTTCTTTCGCTGACAAAAAATGTATCTAAGACCGGCGGCGCGATTTTGACTATTGAATTTTTTTCGCGCAGCTACAACAGCGCCGGAATCACCAAGGTCATGAATGCACCGAGGGAGTATTATCCGAACGGATACGACAAAAACTTCGACGACAATTTCGCCAGCCGCGTTGATCTGCCCGACACGAGCTTCTATTGCGGCGATCAAAAACACTTTCCCGGCTTGTACGCCGACGAGGATCTCGGATGCATGGTAAACATTGCTTTGGGCGTTTGAGAATTATATTTATCTGAAAATGAACCGAATTTTCCATGAAATCGTCAATTTGGAGGAAATAATTTTTTTTAAGTATCGTCGCTTTGTCAGAAAATATATTGACAATATATAAGGTAAGCGGCCCAGTTTTCGCCATCTTCAATTGTTAAAAGGAACATTTTATAAAAAATACACGTATCGCGGCATTAATGAAGAGTAAACCGCTCTTCAACATGCAGTCAATTTCGTTTGTATTTAACGTATACTGTATTTATTATTATTACAAAGTACGATTAGTGGCGGTAACTGGGAAAGCGGTGGAAACTGGGCCGTTTACCTTAAACGCAGTAATTGATCAACGATGATTTTAATCTGAACAGGTTTTTCACGTTTGTGCGCTGACCGACGAGGGCCTAATAATGAAGAGTTTCCTCTGTCCGGAATCGACGCTCTTCGATCAAACCATCCTGAAGTGCAACTGGTGGTTCTACGTCGACTGCAAGTCGTCGAAAAATCTCTACGACAGTAACATACCGATAAGCAAGAGTTACCAGCTCATGAAGGCTCTGGCTTTCTTCTCGGCTTACAAGAATCATGACAACGGTACGGCTGAAGCTGCGGAAGTCGAGCAATCTTGAGGACTTGACTCGATAAAAAAAGAACGTCGCACAGATGACTAAACAGAGCTCAAAAAAAAAAAATCTTTAGAATCCTGCGCAAAGACACTCCTCACGCCGAATTTAGACAATTCAATTCTACGTGGAATGACTAAGGAAGAAAACAAATAGGCAACTACGGACATTAGCTTATAGCAACTATAACGTCGCGAGGAATATATCGACTAATTCTCGAGACACGCTCAGGCCCTTGCCTTAAACGTTAAGATTGTACATATAAAAAAATAATTTATTTAATTTCAATTGTAAATATCATAACACGGGTTTAATATTGACGGCGTTTAAGTACGGGATGTTCCGGTGTCACCAGTATCGAGTACTGTATAAAACTCGGATGTTTTAATTTCTTTATTGTTTACCTTGTAAGGTTAACATTGTAAACGATACTGAGTACGTCAATTAGAGGCATAGAAATAACGATGATATTAAAAAGTAGATAGATCAAATATACAAGTTGTTTTATACGCTGTATGAATGTTATATTGGTATTGGTGTTGTGGTTTTCATCCCGATCCTCTAAGGGGTAATATTCAGTGTGTTGGAGGAACGGTCGGAAATCGACCAATAAGATCCGACCAATGTCGAATCCCTTGAGATTGCATCCAGCGGGTCATCGGGACGTCACTTCCGGTCGAAAAATGTAATCATCCGAAATGCAGCAGGTAAGGCGGCTTTAATAACTTACCGTGATGACACTGATTATCTTCGCTTCGGTCCACATTTACCTCGTGTTGTTCGACCGATCGAAAAACAAACCGACACTCTTCCACGGGTCGTGAGTTATTTCAAATGATTTATTGATTTTTTTTTTCCGAGACTACCTGTTAATAGCAGTCATAAAAGAGTATAATTTACAATGTAGAACGTTTGAACACACGTTTACTTTTTTCACACGAATGATAGATAAATAAATAATCTTAGAACAATACTTAGATGGGCACGTAAACTTAATAGTACGTTTCGTAACGCTTTTTTGCCATGTAAAAGATCAACTTTCACTGCTATTTTTCTTTTTCTTTTTAATCTCGATAAAATTATCGCTAATCGAAGTATGTAAGGCCACTTTGTTGTTTTCTTAATTAAGTCTCGATTGAGTGTCGATCGAATTCACAGGGAAAAGACTAGAAACGAAATAAACAGACAGACTTGAGACATAAGAGAGCGAAGATAATTTAAAGATCGAAGACGTTGAAAATCAAAATTAAGAGAGGTGTCGTCGTTTCAACTGAACGGATGTCGCGTGATAGAGGTAATCGTCGTGATCGATGGTCCACATCATTATCATGTACACGGTAAGAATAGAAGACAGCAGCAACCGATCCAGCCTGATAAAAAGACAATAAAATGTTAATTATTTCCCGCTTAAAAAAAAAAACACATACATGTTAAGCAACAACAAAAAAAATCGAAAATATCGAGGAATGTCGTTGCCGCTTTATTCGCGATATGATTGGCTGTTGCACAGGACAAAGGCTATTCGAGGGAACAGCTTTGGTCCTGTGCAAAGTTTCACCGTATCTAAGAAAAAAAAAAGATTTCTTTAAAAAATTTTCTAACGCAATGCCCTGAAAGGGCATTTAGGGTGGGTTAACAATAAATTTCGTAAAATAATAGCTCATGTGGACTCACGTCATGAAGGGATGAATCCAAAGTATCATGAGAAATCCTGTGAAGCTGGGATGTCTCATGTGTGCGTAATATCGCTGCAACTCTCGCGACTTTATGGAAAGCGGACAGGGCCTTGCGGACAGTTTGTAGTAAACCTGCTTGAGGCCGGCGAGTTCGGAGATGTCCATCATTATGCAGCCGCTGTAGACTATGAACCAGCCCAGTACGTGGGAAGAGGTGAACAGAAGCCACAGCCCGTTGCTCTCCGAGGTTTCCACGTCCCACAGGGCGTACGAAGGCACGGGAAGCCAATTGCTCGTGAGGAAGTGAAGGACGCCGGCGCTGGCGGCGTTGTAAATGCTTCTCTCGACGTCCTCGAGATTGAGCTTGTAGTAAACGTTTTTAACTAAGTCGGACGCCATGAAGGAGTGCTGCAGCATGAACAGGCTCAGAAGGCACGCGTCAACTAGCAACATGTACATCGCAGACAGTACAACGCCGTGTGCTGAAAAAAAAAAACTTTATTAATTTGAAACATCGGATAAAAAATGTTGTGTTTGTGTCGCTCAAAGAAAAAAAAAGAGTGAATAAAATTTCGTGTCTTTTTAGCTCCAAGTACAAAAAATAATAATAATTTCGGAAGTTTTTCGGGGTGTAAAATTTTTATCGGAAATAACAAAAAGTGAGGATGGAACTTACTGATCTCGTAGTGAATCATGGATCTCTGATTGTCGTTGTGCGAAGAAGCGAAGCACATGAATCTATATAGGACGTGAAAAGTGTAGAGAAAGCTACCGACGCCGGTCAGGACGGTCAAGGTTTTCGACATCGTCCTCGCCGGCCGCGATCGGCTCACCGCGGAGAACAATCCAGCCATTGCTATATCTATATGTATAAAAGTGTTTTTTAACCCGAAATGAATTTGCAGAAAGCGGAGATCAACTTTCGCAGTTGCCTGGAAGAAGCGGATCTGAAAGATCGATCGATCTCTTCATGGGTCCGACGAAATGGGTTTCGGACATGGGCTTGCGAGATGTGCTTGAGGCGACGGGTTGAGCCACTGGTCTGTAACAGGTTGAACTGACATGTTGATAAATACCGACGAGTGCGGTTTGGATACCGTTTGCGCCCCATTCATTTCACGATCGAGTCATCTTCGCTAAAAAGTAACTAGACTTACAGCGCTTTATTCTTCGTTCATTTTCTACATTGTTTTTATGAATGCGTTATCGTTTCTTCGTCGTATGCGAAAGGGCGAAGAATGAGATGCCCTCTGACCGGAAGATACGTGTTTCCGGTATGACGTCACTTCCTGTCGAAAAATAAAATTTTCGAACAGGAAGTGACGTTGTACCGGAAATACGTCACTTCCGGTTTGAAAATCTCATTTTTTGGGCGGAAGTAAAAGCATACCGGAAATAATCACTTCCGGTCGAAAAATAAGATAATTGGAAGCGATGGTGACATTATTAAAAAAAAAACATTTTAACAACAAAAATTGCATAAAGTCGCGCTTGAACTTGCAATGCTGAGATTACCAGTCATAGGTTTCAGTGCGCTTAACCACAAAAGGCTTATCAGTTAAAAGCAGTAATTACAGCTTATAATCATGTTATTATTACGTTCATTCGGAGCTTATTATTATGTTAAATCGCACGTTTGCTTAAACTATTCGATAAAAGCTAAATTCGGCCCAGAGCCGCCTTACAGCATCATCTCTATACTATACCAGACTCGAATAAATTGTGTTTCTCCAACCTAACTGCTTTGTTGCGGAAATGAGCTTTCGCTGAAATGAACTTTGCGTAAACGATACTTTCCCACGAACTCAACCGGTGGGTGCGGTTGTTCCTTCGTGTTACATCACGATGACTAATAACACCCCCGATTACACGAAGCCAATCGCTCATCGCTCTACATTTAAGATTGTTGCCTCTCGGACTTTACTTTCCGAGCTTCCGTCAGCTCCGATACTTTGTGTCCTGTGATAAAACTCGATCGAGCGAAATCTACGAATCCTCAATCACATAATCAATAAAGATTCATCAAAGAGAACAATAAACTTTGTTGGAACTAACGAAACCCTCAACATTTTTCTTGCCGCAGCCTTTTGCAAAAATTACGTCAATTGGAAGTTCTTTCGGCCAATGAAAATACCTCGGGGAGGATCCAGGCTGTACACGTGGCTCCGCGAGTAATTTCTCAAGCATATTTGTCCCTCGCAGCATTAACGCGCTCGCTCCCTCTTTCCCTCTCCCTCCTGCTATAATTTCATTTCTTGTTATATAGCTTTACTGCGTGCTATATTATCAGTAACAGTAATCAGCATTGTAAGTTTTTTCTATTATTCTTCGCCTTTGCTTTTGTACATCTGGCTCTATGATTCCTGCACTGTACTCTTAGGGAGCTTCGGCTCCAGCAGTGCGCAATAAATATATATGTATATATCTCGCTCTCTGTCTCCCCCCTCTCTCTCTCGCTCTTTCTCTCTCTCGACCTCCTTGCGCCCGAATAACATGGCCGACACTCGATCCATCAGCTGCCAACAGCAGAACGCTCGTATTATTACTCCGATGAGCTCCGTTCGAACGAGACGTACAAAAGAACGAGATTATTGGATCAGTGCGACGGACACAATAGCGGGATTGACTTTGTCATAGTTGCTAGAGAATTGGGTGTAAGGACCGGGAGTTATTGTTGTCGCGACGAAGTAAAACGAACGAGATTACTGTCGCAACGATCGCGACGTACGCGCCTTTTCGAGCGTATTTACCTCGCAGCTCGTCGACGAGCGGACCAAATTTATTCCCGATCAAACGCGACGACTTGTGCAACAACGTGTCGTAACAACGGCATCGAACGGACGATGGAATACGCGCTGATAAAGGACATAAGACCGGGACAGAAAAACATAAACGTAGTATTTATAGTTCTCGAAGTTGGTCATCCGACGATAACGAAGGAGAACCGCGAAGTACGAACGTTCAAAGTGGCCGACACAACGGCGTGCATGAATGTGTCTATATGGGACGAGCCGGGACAGTTGTTGGTGCCCGGTGACATCGTCAGACTTACGAAGGGTTACGCATCCGTTTGGCGACAATGTCTTACACTCTACTCGGGAAAGACCGGGGACATACAAAAAATCGGCGAATTCTGTATGGTGATAAACGAACAATTGAACATGAGCGAGCCCAATCCGGCGCTCGCTCAGCAACTGACCAATCAGGGAGGCTCGGGACCGCCTGGGAGCAACGTTAATAACAGCATAACGAACAATGGCAATGCGAACAACGTGACCGGACCCGTCGGACGACAACCGGTGGTATGAAATTTATTTGTTTTTCTTCTTTCCCGATCGGACGCTCCTCGTCCCTCTGGCGGGCGTGAGCGGAAGGAAACTTCCGGTCAATCACGTGACGGCTAATCGTGTTTTCACGATTGTGAGGCCAACGAATTTCGATGGACGGACGAAAGTGGCAATAATGCGAATAATATTGTTACGATTGCAGGCAATTCAAAGCAATGCGACGACACCGGCGACGGCAGCGGCGAGTGGTTCGACGACCGCCAAGAGCGGAAACGGAGGCGGCGCGGCTGGACTTCCGGGAGGCTCGGCGAGATTCAACGCGGAACCGAACGCGAAACCTCCGACGACGGGAAAGGGCGGCGCACGGGGACGGGGTGGTTACAGAAACGGCGGACGAAGCGAGCGAAGATAACACACCGAGATAGCGACGACTGCACACGAGATTCCATTGTAAAGAAAACAAACAAAAATAAGCGCCTATCCGATGTGACGAATGTAATATACGATTTTTTTATCATTCAATTAACGATTAATATCTAGAATACAAAAAAGTAATTGTTACGTGTATAAAAACTGAATATGAGAATGTGTACCATGATAGACAAGCGCCACGAAAAGTAGCAATATTGGCGCGATATTTGGGACATGTGCGGCACACGTCGCAATTATTGCGCCAACTGCTACTTTTTGTGCCGCATGTCTATCAGGGTATGAGACCGAGGAAAACTTGGGACTAGTTGTAAGTGGAATCGACGCGGTATCGTCGAATAGATCGATCGGCACACGGAATTTAATGGAGTCGATTTGTAGGATTGGGAAAATAGGGGCTTGGAACGCTTCACGTTTTTCAAATGAGTGTTACATTTTTTAAAGTCGTTTATACAAGCTTTTACTTATCTATTGATTGTTGCGGATGGTTGTCTGTATTATAGAAGATTCCAACCTAGAGTAACATTAATTGCAATGGATTCGCATCAACATTATAACTTGTTTGTGCGAACTATCGAGAAGGTACATGTTTGGTCAATTTTTTCAAAGAATTTTCGCTTGATTTTGATGTATGACGCCTCATTCTTTTCCTCAAAAGAATGAGGAAATACGAATTAAGCTCTACGAATTAAGCGTCTAGAAATTCATTAGTATATTCCGTTTATGTTTAACTCCAATTAATGTTTTTCTCGATTAAGAACATGTGCGACACCACGGTCGGTAATAAAAACTGTAATCACTTTTTTCACGAACTCTGTAATTCACGACAGAAAAAAAGTCTCAACCGAAGCGGAGATTTTATCCGCTTTCGATGCGACTTTTCCTTTTGCCACACATGCGAGATTCCGCGAGAAAAGTTTATTACAGTTTTTGATACCGACTGAGCCCAAGATGGACGGCGTGGGGGGAAATGTCATATGATCTCAAGGACATTTGCTGTAATACAAATAACCATCCACTATAATCAACAGATGCTAAAAAGTTTGTATAAACGACTTAAATAATTTGCCACTCATTTGACTATTATACCTCCTTAAGGACTGGCCCAACGTTATTAACTAATTAGCTGTATATTTTAAAGTCGTCCGTTGCGGCACGAGCTCACGACAATATTGTTTAACGAACGATCGATCAACAGAGTTTCGCATGGCGTGTACCTACATCGCAAAATACGTGCCGTGACACTGATATTTTTTTTGTAACGCGTCTTTCCTTCGCAGATCAAAGTACTTTTACCGAGAATTGGGCATTTCAACCCTTATTTATTTATCTCGACGAATGTCGCTCAATCAGGGACTCCCTAATCGAGCGACAAACTATTTATAATATTTGGGTGTCGATTTATCACAAGAAGATTAGACATATCGTTATCACCAAGAATTATTATAGAAAAATATTGCCTTAAGGCACCGCAATGTTTTTAATATCGCTCGAGGAAACGAACGGTCATTTTTTGTTTTATACCACAATTTCGTTTCGTTTGTCATTTTTTTCTGTATAGTTTCCACAATGCGTGTGTGTACACAAATAAATGCGTTTTCTATTGAGCAAACGGCTTTCCTTTCGCCCATTATCGGCGCTCCTTTCGGCGTCTCCGATTTCATTGCCTGCGATCGATAAACCGAGCCACGGAAGAAATGTTCTTAATTGCTCGCGAATTGAGCACTTTGCCTCCTCGTACTTTCGATAAGAGGCCAAGCGCGTTCATGCGCAAACGGGCTGTTTATCGTCGGGAACAGAGTGCGACTACGTACTTGCCAATTGACATCAATCATCGAGCCTCGTTTCGATCGATCGTGAACTTTTTTAACGATGTCGCGCCGGAACAGCGACGCCAGCGACTTTGCCCGATACGCCAGTGATCGCGCGCTCGCAGGTGTCGATAGTTGACGCGGCTCGACGCTCGGACTGTCATTCAACAGCTGTCGGGGCCTCAGAGGGTGGGAGGGAAGCATGCTTCCCCGGAGGATTTGATCGTTAAAAAAAAATAAAAATCGTACATCGCGATCAGCCGCGACGACACTCGCAGATAAAAATTTCGCAGGTAGTCGATTCACCCAATTGTCGTTATCTCCGTTCGAACGTTTCCTCGCTCCGCGGTGAGGGTTATGTTTACAGGCAAAACAATATATCGACTCCTTTTCACATACGTGTCATCGTCGAGATAAGGAAACAAATGAGATAAGGAAAAAAAAATACCGCTTTCATTTCGCGAATTTGCCGGCTCTCGCGGATTTCCAAGGACCGATTTTTATACCTTGGGGACGAGGATCGCATTTTTCGAACGAGCGAGCCATGCCAACGCACTTGGCATACGGAAAATAATATTGGCCTGCGACGGCCACGACTACGCACAGTGGATCGGAAACTTAGATTTCCTTTTTTTTTTACATCCAGTCGTCTCTAATTAGGCAGCTGGAGTGAAAATTTGGTACGTTGGATTTTTTTTTTGGTTCAAGCTAATTTAATAAAGAATAAGAAGTTGGGGATACATTATTTTGATTTTTTTTTCTGTAGCCGGCTTTCACAGAGTTCTAAGAATAATGACGACACTTTGAGGAACGCATATTCTAATGGTCGAGGAGTATTGAGCTGCGACGTCAACGACGCACTGTGAATTGGAAACAAGAGTTGTTTTCCCCTCCGGACGTCTCTGATTATGCTGCTGTGAAAACTTGGTACGTTAAATTAATTTTTGGGCTGGAGGAATTTAAAACAAAAAAAAATTTTATTAGCTGGTTCGCAGATTTTCAACGTCTGATGATGGTACTTTGAGGACAACAAGGATGCCAACACTCTTGGCACACGGAACATAATATTGAGCTGCGACGGCCGCGACTACGCACAGTGGATCGGAAACAAGAGATTTGTTTATTTTTTCCATCGAGTCGTCTCTGATTATGCGCCTGCCGTAAAAACTTGGTACGTTGGATTATTCTTTATGAATAATTTGAATGAAAAAAAAGAGTAAAGTTCCTGAAAACAATTTACTTAGTAACAGTGGTTAAAGAAAATTTAATGACAATTGATATCGATATTGATAATTTATTAACGGATTGCTCCTTTTACAGATAATAGAAAATATAAAATTTCAATAGCTATGTTATTATTATTATTACTTATTTACAGAAAATAAGTTTGAGTCAGTAATTTTTACATCTATTATGTTATACAAAATTTTATACCAATGGATAATCACACGCATTGAGAAAGGGTGATTTACCTGAGTCCTTCAGCCCCAATTTATTTATTTGCATATTTGTTTTCAGAGCTACTTTTGTGATATCGACATGCCAAGGTCCAATGTTAAGTATGAAATCGCCAGAGACGATCCCGATTCGGCAGATTACTTTTTGCAGCACGTACCGGAGTTTCCGGCGGCGTCGAAGTGGGAAAAATCCTTCTGGCACAAAAATTTGCAATCAGTTTTTTTCATATCGGTGTACTTCATTCTCTCGGTGGGGTTGACTTTCTACCAGCAATGGCTGTACAGGGCCTACGTGAGTATAGGACAACGATTATCTAATTTATTTTCTTTGCTCCCCGCTCTTTAGCTGATTTTCATTTTGTTGATTACAGAAATTCCTCCATCCACTGAGCGTGGTGGCTTGCCATCTAGTCGTAAAGTTCATTCTCGCCACGCTGGTTAGAGGCGCGAGAAAATGCGCGGGAGGAAGGCAGCAACTGCGACTTCCATGGCAGAGCATTCTGTCCTCACTGGCGGCGCCCGGAATCGCCAGTGGCCTCGACGTTGGTTTTTCCAACTGGGCCATGTCCCTCATCACCCTTTCCCTGTGAGAACATTTCTCGTGCCAACTAATTTTTATAAATATAATGATTTTTAATAATTTAGTAGTAGGGGAGAGCGGGGCAAAATGGTACAGCGGGGCAAAATGGGATTATGAGACAAAACGCAATTTTCTGATAACTTTAAGATGATGGCGATGGTGGTAGGTGGGGCAAAACGGGTTTAAATCCGGATGTATCGTTGGGACAAAATGGGGTATCCAAAAATTATTCGATAATTGAGTCTCGCCCTCACTGTCCCGTTTTGCCCCGCTGTGCCATTTTGCCCCGGTCTCCCCTAACGTCAGACGTGACTGATACGTAACGACCAGTAATAGTGGAGTTATTGGCGATATGCCGGAAGGCAAAATTTGTTCAACATAGCACGACATAGCGTAGATTGAGAACACATATATAAATTTCCAATTGGGCATCGACCCAAGTCCTTCAGCAATTAATAATTTATTTACTTATAAAATTTAAAAACATCATCTAAGATATGAATCAACAGATAACACTTTTACCCTTTCAGATACACGATGACGAAGTCGACAACGATAATCTTCATCCTCGGATTCGCCCTGCTATTCAAGCTGGAGAAAAAGGTACCTGGATGAAGAATTTTTCTTAGAAAAAAAAAAAAAAAAAAAAGTAAGACTCGACTCAAGTTTATTATTGATCAATTGGTTTTGGTTGCAGTCGTGGTCCCTCGTCGGCGTCGTGGTAATGATCTCAGGAGGTCTGTTCATGTTCACCTACAAGTCGATGCAGTTTGATCTACTCGGCTTCCTGCTGTGCCTCCTCGCCGCCTTCTCGAGCGGCCTCCGCTGGACGATGGCCCAAATGATAATGCAAAAGTCCAAACTGGGCCTCAACAATCCAATCGACATGATATATTACATGCAGCCTTGGATGTTGGTCGCTATCTTGCCCGTGGCTTTGTGGTTCGGCAGTGAGTCACCTATCGATCGATCATTTCCAAACACTTTGGTCGAGTTTTTAAAAATTTATAAAATTAATATATTAATTATTTTTTGCGATTAATATTCGTTCAGGTAGCAAAACATACCAGGCATTCCAGTCGACCGATTGGAGCAACCTCCAGCAAGTCGGCACGACCACCGCAGCCGTGTTAGCCGGTGCCATAATCGCATTTAATATGGAAGTCATGGAGTTTGTCGTCATCACCTACACATCTAGTCTCACCCTTTCCATCACGGGTATTCTCAAGGTAGGGCCTATCATTTCCATTTTTTTGCTTTAAATATTGTCATTGATAGGATTGAATAACAAAAAAAAATTAACTTTCAGGAAATATGTATCCTGATCTTAGCCTACGAATTCAAAGGCGACCAATTGAGCGGCCTGAATTTCATCGGCTTGCTCATGTGCCTTGGCGGTATAGTGATGCACGTTATTCAGAAGGTGTTGACGAGCTCGAAGGACATGGTCGAAAGGCTCGAGTTGCAATCAAATTCGGTAACGACGAACGACTCCAATTGCGAGGACTCGATGGAATCGAATCTGCCGCTGTTGACGCAACGATCGACGTCACTTACGAATTTACTTAACTCGAATTTCTCGTCGGACGACGAGGACGACGGCAAAGATAAGGAGAGCACGTCGCAGGTACTCTTCGACGTGCTCCAACGCCGAGAACAGTCATAGTAACTAAAAAGACATTTCGTTTTAGACGGTAATATACACCTTTTCTAAAAGTTATATTTATACAATAATATATTTACCGATTGTAACGGAGATTGTGAGAAAGAATATTGTTAAGGGTATTCTTCCAGGCGACATTCCTTCCACGTCATTTTTGTTTGTTTGTTCGTTCGTTTACCAAAGCTCTTTCAAGCGTCTGTATTAACTTTTTATCAGCGAGGAAAAAAAATATATCGATCGGCCCCGGTCGTCCGTAGTTTTACGAGCATAGATTATGTACAATATAGAACGCCGACGGCCTTAGGAAACACAATCCCCAACTTGGATCCTAATAGATATGTATGAAACATACGCGCGAACGACGCTCGCGTGCGAATACGTAGTCTATAGAATTTCTCGTATTATGAGTTTCAGAACTGGGCAAGGTACCAAAAAAATACTTCAAGTACAAAGTCTCACAAGTACTTAAAGTAACAAGTACTTTTTGTACTTGAAATATTTCTCAAGTACTTTTGGCAATTCGGTACGTAGCGTTAAGCGTTATCTAGGCTTTAACAAAAATGGGTGTAAAGTTATTTGCACATGGCTTCCTCATTGTAAAAAATCGCTGACTAAAGTTTTCGTAGCTCGTCGATTCGAGGCTATTTTTAATCAATGCTTCTTCACTTTTCTTTTAACAAAAAACGGGTTCCTTTTCATTCCTTTTCGTTTTTTTAATAAAACTTTTTTGCATTCAAGAGAAAAGAAAAGAATACAAAAATCTTGTTAGAATCATACTTGTTGAAAAGTTTGGACAGATAATCGTATATTAATAGACACAGAATGTCATGCTATTTATTGAGGATCCGTAATGCGAACCTGTACTCAAAAAGTACTTGTACTTGATACTTGAAATCGTTAAAACAGTATTTGAAATACTAAAAAGCACTTTTGAACTTCAAGTACGTAATTGAAGTACCAAGCAAGTACACGGTATTAAAGTACTGCCCAGCTCTGATTAATTTTTCATTGCATTTAGTAGTAAAACGGCGAGCGAATATCCGGATAGGTTGACGAATTCACTAACGTTTAGTCGAGATCCTACATATATATATATATATTTCTGTATCTATGCGATTCGTATTTACACAAAAAAAGACAGTACAGTGGAGAGTGAAAGTTAATTGAATTCGCCGGGCTTATATCGAAAGGAAATGCTCCTTAAACTCCTCGTCCTCATATTGAGGCGATCTTCGAGGGACTTTGTTTCGCGGCAATTTACCTTGCGACGATTAATTAACAACGACAAAGAATATATAGAGTTATTTGATTATTCGTACAGGATTTATCGGGAATCGATGAGACAAATACGAGTGTCCACGGATAAGACACAATGTTTTATTCGAAACATTGACGTTTACACATTTGTCGCAAAGAAAATGGTAATCCGCATGCTCCTAAAGGCCACGATAAATAAATTACTCGTGTCGAAGTAAGGGGAGTCAAAAAAAGACAAGCTCTACGGCTTTCTCCTCCTCTACATTCAATGATAATCAATTCAAGCTACTATCGTTTGTATGATAAATGAATAAATTTCACCTACGCATTATAGATTCAGCCGATCGATCAAATACGCAACATTAGATTTTGGCACACTCGGGATCGCAGCGTCGATTTCCGTCTCTCACGTGCGAGAAAAATTACGCTATCGAAGAAGCACACAGGCAAAGGAATTGTTTTAAATTTGGCATTCGACTACGCTCGACTATCGTTTCATTTTTTTGCCTATTACGAATATAAGATCTAATGTGTGTTAAAAAGTCTTTTTGCTCGTGTAAAATTGATTTTTCCTTTTTTTTGTTGTTTTCGCCGCGAGAAACGCACACATAGGAAACGCGCACAGTAATTTTAAGTCAACGTATAATCTACTTCGGTGAGACATCGGACATGATTTTTTTTTTTCTAACGATATCAAATTACGATTCGACGTTGTATATTTTCTTTGATCCGACGATCACGGCTTTCAACGAAGCACAATAAATATACTATATGGATTCTAATTGTCCTATACATAACCGTCTTCTCAATAACATTCTCTGCGAAAGCAAATTCAGATAAATAATTCTACGCTTTTAGAATCCGTCAATAAATAATATAATTAGTGATTGCAGTCCTACTTAGATTGCCTCATTTGATTAGCTTTCTTCGATTTGGCTTCGATCCTGTCCTCCAGCTTGTGTATCAAGTCGTCCAACTCGTCCTGTAAGCAATCACAATATCGATATCCTTTCCATACGCGTGGCCAGATAAATCTCATAAAATCTCGAAAAAAAATAAAATTGCTGTTACCTCGGTATAAGCGTACATCAGTGTACAATTTTTGAGTACTTGTCTCTTTCGCACGATCAACTGAAGAGCGTGAGGCAGGCAGTATACGCTGTCGTCGTTGGAATTATTAACTAGAGAGACGAACAGATTGGCCCGACATGTTTCACACTCGAAATCGCCGTCCTCCTCCTTCACCTTCTTCCCTTTCTTTCCCTTGCCCGTGTCGGGCAGTGGTAGCTTTTCCTTGTTTGCCAATCCTATGTATTCCAATTGCTTGCGATACTCCAGCTCGCGTTCACGAATTTTCAAGACCGCCGGCATAATCTGGTAAAAAAAAAGACAAACAAATTATTGAATAGAAAAAAAAAAGATTTCAAATTAGAACTAAAAAAATAACAACTGAAAATATCTGCACGACATCAAATTTTGACATTGGCAAGTCTCGGTCAATGCACTGGTCTGGGGGAAAACAAATTGTTGACTCGTAGAATTTTATTCTCCGAGTGAAATTTCCCGAGGGAAATTTGTGCGGTGCAAAACCCAGCCATTGCAACTCGATGAAATTTACATCCAGATATCTCGAGGATCATAAAATAATTATCCTGAAGACATCTGCACGACATCAAATTTAACAATTAGATCAAAACTTTCCATAGCATTGCTTTCTCAATGCACTGCCACGGAAAGACAAAAAAAAATCACTCGTAGAATTTTAAAGCGAAGTTAGTGCAATGCAAAACCCAACCGTTACAGGTGGACGAAATTCAGTCTCGTGCAGATATCTTCAGGGTCACGAAAAAGTGACCCGGATGGGTCAAACTTCGATAGGCCTACCTGCTTCAGTACGTCGATGTGGGAGCGCGAGTCATTGATGACGCTGAAGAGAAGTCGCTCGAACGAGAATATCGACGGCTCGCAGCTGTCCTGGAGATCCTGTTGGACAATCGAAAGATTAGCGAACGTAATTGAATCGAAACGAAAGCCAAGAAAAGTTCATCCTCGTACCTTGAAGACTTGCTCGGCATTCTCGAGCCACGCGGGTTGGGCGAAGTACACGCTTTCGGAAACGACGTAACCGGTGCATATGCTCGAGGTGAACGCTTTGGGAAAGACGACGATGAATTGACCGGGTTCCTGGACCGTCTGGCAGAGAGGAACTCCGTTGCTGACCAACATCTCTGGAGGCACCATCGCCGTGTCGGACGGCAGCCAGATAGTCTTCTTCTTGCAGTATCGTGGAACCATTTTCGACAACGCCTCTCTGAAGTTGTTGTTGTGCTCGTCGGGAATTCCGTACCAGATCTTCTTGGCGCCGGTGTGAAGATACTCGATCCAGGGCAACCCGTGAGGGTCGCGGTACCAGCAGCATGCGCTGAAGAGCATGCCGACGTGCAGCGTCGGTACAGTTACGCCTAAAAAAATGTTACAAACATCATACAATTATGAGGAGCTCCTGAATAAATTTGTACGGCGATTCCCGACAAGATCGACACGCAATACCGAGGTATTCAGGACACGGAGTTATTTAACGAGTTACGAGCATAACAGCCGATTCCGCGATTAATTTGATTGACTAAGGAGTTCACAGATATGAACCAAATCTTCGGTATTACCCGAGCAATGTTCAGGAAAGCGCTCTAGCTGTGTCTAAGACTTTAGGCTGTGGCGTTGCCTGATATTTAGATAGAAGCTTTCACTCGATCTAACTTTCAGCAATCTCACACATCATAAAACTTGTGTATGTATATAACATGTAAGGAGGGCCATTGGTCCGTATACTCGTATAATAAATAAATAATAAATAAATAATAAATAAATAATAAATAAATAATAAAATAAATAATAAATAAATAATAAATAAATAATAAATAAATAATAAATAAATAATAAATAAATAATAAATAAATAATAAATAAATAATAAATAAATAACTCGACGAGATTTGCAAGTTTGCTCGAAGCACGAAATGTCGAGGAACACGATAAGGCGTACCCATGAGAGGCCCCAGAGCTCGGAGCACCGAGCCAGCGTTGTTGGTCAATACTTTGAGATTCCACGGATGTCTGGCGAAGGGACTGTTCTTCGCGACGGAAAAGCCGAAACCTCGACCGCTGGAGTCGATGCTCGCTGCGTGAACGCAGACGTGACGCTTCCGCTCGGCCACGTGCTTCCAGAAGGCAGTCTCGACTTCGCCGGCCGACGCGCCCTCGGCCTCGCTTCCCGATCGTTGATTCTCGCCGAACCACATCCGTTGAGTGTTTCGGGCGATGCGATAGAAGGCGTTCAACGGCATGTTGCGACCCTGTGAAACACACGAATCGTCAGTAAAACGCAAAGTTCGAGCTCGAATATGCACTAAAAAAAACAAATCGATGAAACTAACTTTGACAATGCACTCTTCGATTTCGTCGGAACTATCGTCATCGTCCTC
Source organism: Ichneumoninae sp. A BG-2022a (assembly GCA_030522665.1). Taxonomy (NCBI): domain Eukaryota; kingdom Metazoa; phylum Arthropoda; class Insecta; order Hymenoptera; family Ichneumonidae; species Ichneumoninae sp. A BG-2022a. The sequence continues at coordinate 7,634 of JAPYZC010001487.1, read as the reverse complement.
GTCATCGTTGTCGTTCGACTGAGCGTCGAGCCTCTGCAGAGTCTTCGTCTCTCTTATCTTCCAATCTTCTTCGACATCGTCGAACAACTTTCCCCGTTCCTCTGAAAGTTCAAACAAATCGGAGGCGTTGATACACGTCACTTCCGGCCGAAAAAAATTAGATTTTCAAATCTGAAGTGACGTATTTTCGGTATGACGTCACTTCCAGTCGAGAAATGAGATTTTAAAATTAGATGCAACATTTTCCTGTGGTCGAAAAAATGAAATTTTCAAACCCGACGTATTTTCGGTCAATCTCCGTAAATAAAAAATTCCGGGTTTCCAAATTGCGCAAACCGTGGTGAATGCGCGAGGCGCCAGAACCACAACAACCCGCTGGCATTTCATATTTACCTGGGGAAAGAGTGTCGTAGGGTAGCAAATATTTGCAGTAAATATCGTCGAGTTTCGTTACGCGGTCCTGAGCCGATTTCGGTATCTTCATACCGTCAGCGACTTTTTGCCACTTTTTCTTCTCGATTACTTCCTTCAGACCGCCGAGACTCTGGACAGTTTGGTACAAGTGTGGCAGGTCGACTTCCATACCTCCGATCTGAAAAAAAAAATACATCGTACTTAAGATCGACGAGTCTCACAGCAGCGAAGTGGTTATATTGTTTTTATTTGATTTTTTTTACCCATGGTGGGTGAGTCAACGTGATGCTCTGCGTCGCGAGATATTTCTTTATGGCCATCATCTCTTTGACGTTCGGTCCCCAGCGGTGAAGCATTCGATGAACGTACTGATTGTAGGCAGTGAAGCGCATGTCGTCCGACACCTTGCACTCCGGCTTGAAATTCGCGGGTGGCACGACCCTGCAAATACCAAATTTCTCGGCGATCGGCCTGATTTTGTCAATGTACTCCAGCGGATCTTGAAAATCTTTCTCGGTCGGATGAAACGTCGGTGCCTCGACGAGTCGAGCCTCGGCGTTGCTGTTCGCCGAACCCGGGAACGCCGTCGTGTTGCTCGGCGACAAAACCTCCGCCGCTTTCGCTCGCGATTTCGCCGGAGCTCTGAAACAAAAATAAAAAAAATTAGTTGGCATTTAGAGATTTTTTTCGAAAAATTGTTTCGGCATTCCGAAACTTAGTTCGAAAAATTGTTTCAGCATTCCGAAATTTTGTTCGAAAAATTGTTTTGCCAGTCCGAAACTCAGTTCGAAAAATTGTTTCGCTATTTGAAAATTTATTCGAATAATTGTTTCGGCGTTTCAAAATCTTGTTCAAAAAATCGATTCAGCATTTCGAAACTTCGTTCGAAAAACGGTGTCGGTATTCCGCAAAATTGTTTAAATCAGTTTAGAAATTGTTATTTGCGAAAATGTTTGTATGGGCAAAACGCATACTTTCCACTTTTGTACATGTATATACCGTATAATTTGTTTGTCCCGTAGAAACAAACAAACAAACAAATAAATAAATAAATAAATAAATAAATAAATAAATAAATAAATAAATAAATATCTACCTTTTCCCAGTCTTCGTCGAGTCCACCGACGCTTTTCTCTCCCTCGCCGCTTTCGGTGACTTGGTAACTTTCTCCGGACTGGCACTCGCCCCGGACGTTCCCTGTTTGGTGCTCAGATTCGCCGAAGCCCTGCCGAGAGGTGGCTGCGGCTGCGGTGGCTGAAAATCGGCTCCCTGCACGGGAGCGACGACCGGAGCGGGTACGGTCGAGGTGGAAGCCACGGGAGGATCCACGACCGCGTACGGATGGTCGAGCACAGAAGTGCTGCTCGTCGAGTTCGGCGGAGTCCTCGTCGTCGGCTGCACGGTTCCAACCGGAGGGCATCGAGCGACAGCCAACGGCGGTTTCGTCACGAGCTGAGCTCGCAGCAAGACTCTCTGATTCGGCCCGTTCGGCCCTTCGGTGCCGAGCTTAACGGCCACTCCCTGAATAAGCTGCTGACCCTGAACGAGATTCGGACCGTTCCTCGTGACGGTCTGGAGCGGAATATAAAAAACGTGCCCCCCATCGTTGTCGTCCTCGTTGTCGTTCGGATTCTCCGTCTGGGTCGAAATCTCCGTGCATTTCTGCTGGGGATCCTCGCTCTCCTGGACCATGGAATTTTCCTCCAATCCGCGCTGCTGCTCGTCGAAGTTCACCTGAACGGCTATCGACGCGCTGCAATTAACCCCGCCCCATTCCGTCGGCATTTTCCCCAAGGGCAACACCTGAACATTCGACAAATTACCGAAACTCTTCGGCATGGCGAACTTGTTCGACGAGCTTTTGCCGTCGGTTTCGCTGCCCGTGCCGAGCTCGCTGAACTTCGAGTCCTCGCCCGTCCTCGAGGTGTCCGGCTCCGAAGGCGCTCCGCCCTTCTGTCCGAGCTCCTTCAGCTTTCGCCTGAAGGGCGTGTTTATCGGGACTTCGGTGTCGCTCTCGAAGGCGTAGACGCTGCTCTCGTTCTCCGGCGAAAATGCGTTCGCGTTGGGCGTCGCGGTTTTTCTCTCCTTCACCCTGGGCAGAAAAGTTTTCCTCTGCTGAAAGATTCCTTTCTTCTCGGGCGTTGACTTCTTGTCCGGCGAGCCGTCGACGGAGTTCTGGTCGGATTTGGAGACCGTGTCGCTCTCCTCGCCCGTCGAGGTCTCCTTCGTCGCCTTCGTCGCGCTCCTCCCCTTGATTATCTCCTTTATGTCCGCGTTTATCTTGTTCCTGTTCGGCGTCGGCACGTTGAGGGGCTTCGCGAGAGGAATTCTCGCCCCGGTGACGAAGGTCGGGGCGATTCTGCTCGCGAGGCCCATTCGATCGCGCGCTCCGTTCTTCTCGGCCAGCTTCGCTATCGTCACGTTCACCGGCCTGACGAGGTGCTGAATCCTCGTGGGAATCGACAGGTGATTCATGTCCGGCTTCGGCACCTTCTCGGGCACCTCGAAGGGAAAATTCTGCGGGGGCTCGTCGGGTTGCTTTCGCTGCTTCGCCCTCGCCATCGAACTCTCGTTCAGCCACTTCTCGATCTGCTCCGTCGACATGTTGACCCGAGCCTTGCGACCGTGAATTCCCGTGAGCGGCATGTCGATTATGTTCATCGGAGGACTCTCAGTGTGGTTGCATTTGCTCTCCGGCTCGGGAACCTCCTCGGGATCGGCGATCACGAGCTTTCGCGTTAGCATCGCCGATTCCTGCACGGGCTTCACGATCGTGAAGACCGGATTTTTGACCTCGTGGACGCTCGTCGCTGGCTCGGGCTTCTCGTCCGCCGGAGGGCGCTTCGCCTCGCGGGAAACCTCGAGCTTCGGCGCTTCTTGGGATTTCGGCGCCTCCAGCTTCCCGTAAGCCTCCTCCGAGGCGAGGAGATTCGCGTTTACGTGGCTGTTGCACGAACTGAGGACCTTCGATATCGCTTTCTTCGTGAAACCGCGAAACGATTCCTCGTCGTCGGAGACCTGGGATGGAGTGGGATTCTCCGACCGCTCGGGGCACTCCGGTTGCTCCGGAGCGACCTCGACGGTCGGAGCTTCGACTTGGGTCGCCGGTTTGCGAGGCTCGGATTTTTCCTCCTTCTGCTTCTTCAACTTGTCGAGCAGAGTTCCCAGCGACTCCTCCTCGGACTCGTCGCTCTCGGGCTTCTTCGGCGGAGGTTTCGGGCGTTTCGAGGCGGCGATTTTTTCCTTCTCCTTCGGAACTTTGGCTGGAGAGGAGACTTCGCTCTTGGCGGGTTGGTTGCGCGAGGACGATCGGAGACTCCGGGTCGCCGGTTTTTCGGTCTTGCCGACGCTGCGCCTGGTCACGTGCCTCGTTTTGTCGGGCTCCACCGAGGTCTCCGACTCGTCCTCGCTGTCCAGCTCGCAGTACCTTCGCACCCTGAGCGTTCTCTTGCTGCTTTTCAGGACAGGCTTTTCGACCTTGGGTTTCAACTTGGGATTCGAATCCTTCGAATCCTTCGGTTCCCTCTCCTTGGTCTCTCGGCTCTTGCTCGCCTGCTTGGACTTCGCCTTTATCTCGCTCTCGGCCTGGGCGGTGCGCCGGGCGTTCGGCAGTTCGGGAAAGCTGTCCACCGAGAGATTGTCGTCGTTCTCGATGTCGGGGCTCACCAACTTTCGGCCCAGAATCTCCATGTAAACGGCCGCAGCTTCCTTGGTCTTTCTCGACGGTCTTCGCGACATTCCAGACTGACCCGCCGGCGCGCTCTCTCGCTGCGAGCGCGTTATTCGTCTCATCTCGGACTTGCTCCGCGTGCAGATCTTCTTCTGGATCGCCTTGCCCGAGCGCTTTAGCTGGGGAGCGTTCTTCGAAGTCGTCGCCTCGTCGTCCGACGTGGCGCTCTCCGACTCGGAGGACTCGCTCGTTTGCTCCTTCGCGACGAGTCTCTTCTTCGGCTTCGAGCCGATCGGTCTTCCCTTCGGCTGCGGCGCGCTCGGTTTTTTTAGGGCCTTCTCGGACAGAGCGCCGCTGCGCAGACCGTGCCGCTTCTTCGTCTCGCTGCGGGCGAGGAACTTCCGGGGCGCGAGCTTCGCGACGGACTTGAGAACGACCCGCTCCGTGGACGAGCGCGTTCTCATCACGCACGAAGCTTTGAACTTGTTTCGTATTCGCTGCTTCGCCAAACGTTGCTCCTGGTACTTCTTCTTCAGGGCCTGAACCGTCGACGTCGCGGTCTTGTATTTGCTCAGCGGCGGCTTTTGCGCCACGGGCGGCGGAACTTTCTTCTTCGCTGTCGTCGAGCCCTTCGCGCCGACCTTGCTCTGCGAAATCGAACTCGAGTCCGTCTTCGATATCGCCGTCGACGGCACCGACGCCAAGGACGACGATCTGCTGTTGCTCTTCGTACACGACGAAACCTTCCCGTCGCTCTTGTCTTTCTTACTTCCGACGTTGAAGAAGTTCAGACTCGGCGGCAGTATCGAAGTACCTGAATAAAGGTGAGACACGAGAATATTATAAATTATAATTAATTATAATTAATGTATGGGTAGATTGTGTTACAGTTTAATTGGCGCCGAGAGGATTTTAAACAAAATAAAATTCACACGTTGTTTCACAGTATTAAAAGAACATTCTGCGGAAGTTTGTGCAAAATCAGTCACACTTGCTGAAAAATGTAGACAAAATTATGAAACTTTTTTTAATTCTTGGAAAATTTCGAAAAAATGTTGGATTCTTGCACAGTGTTAAAAAAATAGTTTTTGTATACATTTTTTTGTACAACCAAAAGTTGCCGAGATTTCAAACAAAATAAAATTCACATGTTGTTTCACAGTATTAAAAGAACATTCTGCGGAATTTTGTGCAAAATCAGTCACACTTGCTGAAAAATGTAGAAAAATTGTGAATTTTGTTTTTTAATTTTTGGAAAATTTCAAAAAAAATGTTGAATTTTTGCAAAGTGCTAAAAAAATAGTTTTTGTATAAATTTTTTTGTACATCCAAAAGTTGCCGAGATATAATAATTTCAATAATAAAACGTGCTTGTCTGCTAACTTGAAAAAGAGAAGGGATGAAAATCTGAAAAAAATTCCAGGTGTTCCCACCATAAAATACCACAACATCACGAATTTTCAGCTTGATCTAAGAGAGGGTTTTGTGCTGTTCGATTTGACGTGGAATGCCCCATATATGTAAACTTGCATAATTGTCATAAAAAATAGCCCTCGTTGTCATAAAAAATAGGCCTTCGAGCAGATACGTTAATGGATAAAAAAAAAACAAAACATTATCGAGGATCTGAAATTTGTCTCTCGAATTAAACTCTTAACGCGAAAAATGTAGGTCGCGTACCTCTGAAGCACAGGAATGTGAGGAAGTCTTCAGTATTGGGACGTTTGTGCGTTATGAGCTCGGTTATAACGGCAGGTTTAGTTTTCTCCTTTTCCTTGACCAAAGTCGGCGCCGGACTGAACACGGTCGCCGCTCCCTGAGCGAACTTTCTCTGGGCATGGACCTTAGTTCTGCAAATAAACCAAAACAATAATAATAAGAAAAGAATATACATATCTTTTGCAAATCGAGTAATCTCAGTTTTGTCGTTTACTAACGACAAAAAAAATATTTACCTCTTGGGTGACTCGGAGAGTGGATCCATGAGATCCACGAGATCGCCCTCCTTCCTTTTTCTCTTGTCATTTCGACCCAATACCATGTTTCGGTCGATTGATCACAGCTTCGTCTCTCGTCGAGGATGCAGCGAGCTGATCGCTCACTCGGCTCGATCGCAACCGCGCGAACGTAACATTATCGTCGCACTCGTTAATTTTCACGATAACAATTGATTCGGAATTACGGTGCGCATGCAATGGCTCTTGCTCTCGCGAGGAGCAATAAAAAAAAATACACAAGGATGTCTGGTGGAAATTTTTATCGAAGTTCTTCGAAGGCTGGCTCAATCGTATTTCCGTCTTTCGATTAAAAAAAAAAGCTCCCGACGAGTCCGTAGGACAGACGAGATATATGTTTACGGTACGGAGAAAAATAAATACCCGTGAATCGTCGCGCACAGTTCGATCCCTCGGATCGCCACCCCCCGAGAGTGAGAGTGAAGTGACGATTGTTGTGTCAATCCGATATTAAATGCCAGTCTCGATCACTGGAGGGCCGACCAATGGCCGGGAGTGTGTGAGGAGCTGCACGCAGGCACGCAGACACATGCACACTGGACGCGGCAATATCGATCTCATCGGTTCAGTGTTTAGCATTCGACGGCTCTCCTCGGGGGTGGAGGGGGCGAGAGGGTCGAGAAACGAACGTTCGACTTCGGAAGTCGTTCAATGACTGAAGTCCTTCGACCCTGTGCGAAAACCCTTTGCTTCGCGGAGGAGGTTCGAGACGCACTCGAGCGTACTCCGATGCGGCGAAAGCGTTTGGGAACGAAACGGAAGCTACCAATGCTCGGATGGCTCGAGCGGAAGCGGCCAATCGCGAAGCCGCTGTTGGACAGCTGCGGCAGGAAAGAATTGAAAGTTAAATTTCTTATCCGATCGAACGATCGATCGAAGCGTGTAATTAAATTGATGTTAATTGCTGACTTGCGTTATTTATTGTAGGAACTAAAAAAAAGTCTCAGCATTTTCCGCTTCGCCTATTTTCCTCGAGCGCGCAGCGAATCGGTCGGTCATGCAGAGCAGCGGGCACTGTGTAAAGCCCTTAAAACTTCAATTTCCTATTCGATCGAACGATCGATCGATGGAGACGTGTAATTAATTCGATATTGCTAACTTGCGTTATTTACATCAGGAGAAAAAATCGTATTCTCCAAACCGCATCTTCCACTCGAGCCCGCAGCGAATTTGTCGGTCACACAGAACAGCAGACCCCGTATTAAAGTTAAATAAAGATAAAATTTACAACCCCTGGCACGTTAAATTTCTTCCCCGATCGAACGATCGATAGATCGAGCCGTAGGCTTGAAACGTGTAATTAATTTGATGTTAATTGCAAGCTTGCGTTATTTACAGTAGAAAAAAAAAATTGCATTCTACATTTCGTTTCTTCGCCTCGAGGCCGCAGCGAATCGGTCGGTCAAACAGAGCAGCAGGCACCGATATAAAGTCCTTGAAACTTAAATTTCCTCTCTGATCGAACTACCGATCGATGGAGCCGTGTAATTAATTCGATGTTTCTAATTTGCGTTATTTACATCAGGAAAAAAAAA
>JAPYZC010001486.1:0-18937 GCA_030522665.1 Ichneumoninae sp. A BG-2022a | reverse complement strand
ACAGAAAAAAGACCAAATGCCAACAAAAAATGTACAGTCCGTTTTGTCGTTTTTTACGGTCCGTTTTATTCCCCAACGGACGTGTCCGTTTTTCGGTTCGTTTGGAGTCCATCAACTTGCTAGGGAAGGGATCAGTGTCAGCGAGAGCAGACTACCGTGCGACAGAGACTGCGCAGTTATGCGTCACGAGCGCATGGAGAGGGTACCACACAGCTGGATATAAATGCCGGTGCAACGGGCCAGGAAATTACTCCCTCTTGGTCGAGTACTGCAGTAAGCACGTGAACTTGGTAGGAGAAATTAAATTAGAGGAATCTGTGCACGAGCACACTTCGAAACATAAAACTTTTGAATTACACTAAAGCACTGCTTTAGTCGACAGAATCACGACACCAAGAAGTGGAAGAGACCTCTTGTAAACACCCAAGAACAACGACAGATGAAAGGCCACGAAGAGCGGGGAGCAAGCAGATACGGAAACCCCTTAAATAATCCAATTACTTTCTTTTTTTTAGCGAGCTACTTTAAAAAATGTTAAATTGATGGGTAACTCCTTCACGTTGTGAAGGAGTTACCCTTCACAAAATATTTTTATGACTCAAAAATATTTTTGTGAAATCACCCAACAAATTGTTGAACTAACTAATTTTTTAGCTGTACCAACAAAATATTAAGTTGAGCGTCCCTGCCCGAATCTTAGTTGATTGAACCGTATTTTTTAATCAGTGTAGTAAGAAAAACGTTTGCATTTTTGCTGAAACAATGCGAAATTGAAGAGTCACATACAAGGGACATCCCTCTTCAAAAAGTCCGTGAGAAATGTCACTGGCATTTTCGATATGTATTGTCGCTTCAGAAATGCTCCTGAAATGACACTGCCAATACAACATTACAAAAAATAACATTTAATGTATTAAAATCAAAACATAAAAAACCAAATACCGAGATCTCAGGATACGAGCGCGAAGCGCATTATCTCTGTTAGTACATATATATTTGTCATGTAATGAAAAGGCTTATGCCGTAAATAAAAGAAACAGAATAAAAAAATCTGAAGGCAACACGTTAGCCAAAACGCAGTCTCGCATCTTTGCCCTATCAGCGAAAAAATATTTTACCTCATAGTGATGTTAGAATAATTGTGTAAATGAAAGTTTACGTACTGATTCATCCGATTGATGGTGACTCCACTCAAGAAACACTACATCTCTCTCTTCGAAGATTCTTCGAGCGCACCATCGAGCGCACGATTTGTGCGCTCGATGGTCGTGAGAATATTTAATTTTATTTTATATTGAACCGCAGTTCATTCTGTCAACTTTGTCCATGGAGGTAGACATTTTTCAGAGTGTCGCACTTGTATTTTTCCACAGGCGAAAGAAACTGCACGGCAAAATCCCTTCTCCAACAAAAGCGGGGTTTCGATCTTGCGTTATACTTTCGATTTACCGGTATTCCAAAACATAATACAAACGTATGCAACCGGCAGATACACATAACTCTTTTGCGCATAGCCAGGCTCGAAGCGTCATCACGATGCTAGCGACCGGAGTTTTGTAGAAAATGAATGTAGGGGAAAATAGTGTCGGGTTCATGAAATATGCACGGTAACCATGGGAGCTCGTGCGGGTGGTGATGTGTATGATAGGCTTCGTAATTGCGGCTGCGTCAATCATTGTACGCTAGCGATATAGCTATTACATGCAAATTCAGCGGTACAACATCACCTCTGTCGGTGAATCAACTAGAGGCAGGTTTCTATCATGGCTCATCCACCGTTCTCAAGCACTTGTCGGAGGTTTCTATCTAGAAAAGTTTTTCGAAAGAGCTTGGGGGACAGTAGAAATAGTAAACTGTAGCCATGAGTTTCTTCGATCAGCCATACTACGCGTTAACCAAAGCTCACATGTCCCGCATGGGCATTTGGCCGTACCAGTCAAAATACAAGAGAATCATTCTGCCTTCGATCATGTTCGCACTAATGTTGACACTCGGCGGACCTGGGGTGAGGCGCCTTCAAAGCAACCGATTTCAATCATACACTTGAGTGCTAACCCATTCATAAACGTTGCATCATAATTTTTTTACATGTGTTCGTATCACTGTAACAATTCTTCAGTGTTACAAATATACAGCAGCGTTTCGAACGGACTTTCGTTGGTACGTTGTCACTTATCTACGCCACGTTCCTTCTACACACCTGTGCGTGTCGAAGGAATGACCACATGTTCAACTTTATACAAGATCTATGGGTTTCTGCGCAAACGTACACAAGACTTAAACTGTTCGTGGCCCCTGCAAATGTACATAGTAATATCGGACACAGGTGCGCTAGCACATATGCACAAATTTTGGTGTACCGTATTTGTATGTGCTAGCGTGGCGCGCCCGTATAGGATTTTACTACATACATTTGTAGGCACTTCGGAAAATTCAACGAGTGATTTTAAGCGACGGTGTACGTTTGCGCACAGAGATTAAGGTTAAAAATATGAGGATTATGTGCGTGTAGAAGGAACACGGTGTAAATAAGTGACGACGTACTAATAACAAAAGTCCGTTGGAAATCTGCTGTATGTATGTTTACAACAGTGACGGATTGAATAGTGATGCGAACAGATGTAAAGAAATGGTAGTGTAACGTTTATGAATGTGCTAGCATGTAATTGTACTATTATACTCTGTTGATTTGAAGGCGCCTTTCTGGGGTAGCAGTTGTCATCTGAGTGTGAATGTTCCTTTAAAAAGTTTTTGTTTTTTTTATAATTTACTACGTTTAATAGCTTATTCGATTGCATGACGCTTGGCGAGACATAACCATTCTTGCACGAAGCACAACAATTTTCCTGATTGCAATAGCAATTTTCGTCATCGTGTTGAGTTGTATACAACATATTGACAATGTACGGTTCCGGTATATATATGTATATTCTACGAAAATATTCATGTTTAATCGGAAATTTTGTAGATCAAATTGGTGTTGAACAAAATAGAAAAGCATTGGGAAATGCTTAAAAATACACCTGCAGCGATTGTCCTTGACAAGTACGCCGAACAAGGACGCTACATCACCGTCGTTTACACGAGTAAATAATCGTTTCTATTTTTTCAGAATACATAACATTGGCTTCAATTTATCATTACTAATTTTTTGCTTTTGTATTCGCCAGCATGTATTTATGGCGCGATGATAGTCTCCTTCTCCTTATGTTTATCACCTATAATACTTGACTTCGTCGATCCTATGAATGAAACCCGGCCGAAAATTTATATTGTTGATGCAGAGTACGGTGTTGATGGGGATAAATACTATTGGTTCATAATCGCTCATACATATATCGTGTTTACAGTGGCGATCAGTATGATTGTTGCCATTGCAACAATGTACATTTTAGGTGTCGTTCATGCTTGTGCACTTTTTGAAGTTGTTGGGTGCGTATAATTGCATCTCGAATAATTTGATCGCTCTAGATCGATGCTTTTCCCCTTGATTTTCACCCAATCCAAAGACAACCTGAAAACTGACCGGGCAATTTATGCGCCTAACTAACTGTTATCCCAATTGTGGTCGAAATTTAAAAACCCCTTGGCCGACCGACAAACGGACGAAAAATCGCTGGGTGTGTGCCGCTGAACCGACGGGCAAATGGACTAAAAATCGACTAATTTTATTCGACTGATAGGTCCACAGTTGGTCAACAGTCTATCCACATTCATTCAACTTTTAAGCTCAGCGGGCGGTCAACCATTAATCTGCAGTCGACCTGCGGATTGTTACAATTGTGGATTGACTGTGAACTGACCGCTGGACTAAAAAATCTGTTGGTTCTGGTTCGATTTGTCCTTCGATCCGGCAGCACAAACCGACACGCAAGTTTTCTGTCGACCTTTGGTCGGAGGTCAGTCGAAATCACGGTTCGTATTTCTGCCACGGGCATTGAATCAGATCCTGATGAGGTTCGGAAGCAGCCTAAGGAGAGGCCCTGATGAGACCCCAATTTAACGCTTCGAAATTTTTACTAGGAAACCTTGCTGAGCTCGACTTTTTGATTGATCTTTCGAAACCAGCGATAATACAAACGGTTATATTTGTTGGATGGATTTTTCTTTACGGTCGGGTTATAACAAAAGACCTATTTCTGATGCTATGCCGAGAACACCGATAGCTCCTGGCTCACATGCACATTGATCGGTTGGCATTACGACAGGCTTTGAAGAATCGACCAATTCGCAACAACTCGATCGGTTGGATCCGAATCGATTGTATGGAAGCAACTCAAAACCAATCCAAAGTTACGATTGGGTAGTCCGCGAGAAGATCGTATAAGCTGAGTACCTACACCGGTTAACCTTGAAGAATTGGCACAACCAATTTAGTCTTTGAACTATTATTTACCATCAACCACCCTCGACCGGCGCGGAACAATTTTGGAGGCCAAATTGAATTTCCCCTAGGACTTAGCGATCGAAATAAATTGAAAAACGAAGAAAACAATCCCATTCTTGATCAAACCTAGTTCGTCCAGACTCTCCTTCCCATAGTATTTATTTCAGTTAGTAGAGGGATAATATAATATGATTATTAATTGATTGAAAATAGGATTACTAATGTCGATACAGATTCAATTTAGAGGTGATCGCAAATGAATACACGTTGAATAAAGAAAACGCCATTACACTTCGCAGCGATTCGAGATATAAAAAAATATGTGACTGCATTAGTCTTCACACCGAGGCGATAAGGTAAGCTGGACAATTGAATGACTGTACAGCTGGCCGTAGGCGTTTGACGTGGAGTTTCTTTGATAGATTAGTCTATTTTTGTGTAATATAGTTTTGCTGATTTAATCGAGGAAATTTGTTGTGGAGCCAACGGAGTGCTATTAGGCATTATTGCTATTATTACAGTCATCTCAGGAGTACAAGTAAATTAAAACAACTAAATTTTGAAACAAATTTTGCATTCCAAAAAGAATCCTGATCGACGATTGTTTCTCATTGCAGGCTTTGATAAATTGGAAACATCCTGAACTGCTTATACAACAAGTAAGCTTGATAATTTGTCAGGTATTACATCTTTACATAATTAGCATACCCGGACAGGAATTGACGAATCACAGTGGAAAGATTCACACAACTGCGTACGTATACACGATTTACTTCGCGAAAAAGTCTACCAAGCCATATTACGATTGCCCTTTTTACCCGTTAGTTATAATTTGGACTGGCAGGATATGTCAGCGATTGCTCAAAAACTCCTGATACCAATTTTGATGCGAAGTAACAAACCATGTTATTTTACCGCTGGAAAAGTCTTCGTTCTGTCGATGGAAACTTTTGGCTCGGTATAAAATTATCGCGTGTCGATGATCAATCTTTGTGTATCGTAACAATCGTTAGTATATTCGATGCTGTGGTTATAATAATATATTTTAAAACGGTTTTTTAAGGCAATGCGGATCGTGATATCCTACTTCACGATATTTGCACAAATGATAGAATGATGGGTCTACTCATCACGGTGCCAAACATGTTCTTTTCTTTGTAGTTTACAATAAAGAAAATAATAATCCAGTGAGACGGCATGGTAGATCCGGGATAATTTCGTCACGATCCCTACGGTATCGAACCGAGGATCGGGGATCGCTACTCGGAGCACGCACATAAAAGGAGAAACGGTACGGGCTCAGTGCCAGCGAGAGCAGACTACCGTGCCACAGAGACCGTGGCACAGTCATGAGTCACGAGCGCATGAACAGGACACAGCCGGGTATGAATGCCGGTGCTAAAGGCGCAAGTCACTTCCTCTTGGTCGAGTACTGCAGTAAGCACGTGAACTTGGTAGGAAAAATTAAATTAAAGGAATTTGTACATGAGCACACTTCGAAACATAAAACGTTTGAATTCGACTAAAGCACTGCTTTAGTTGACAGAATCACGACGCCAAGAAGTGGAGGTGACCGCCTGTAAACACCCAAGAACAATGACAGATCAGAGGCCACGAAGATTGGGGAGCAACGAGACGCGGAAACCTCTTAAATAATTTAATTACTTTCTTTTTTTAGCGAGCTACTTTAAAAAATGGTAAATTGAAGGGTAACCCATTGTCAACTTTGTCCATGGAGGTAGAAATTGTTCAGTGTGTTGCACTTGTTGTATTTTTCCACAGACGAAATAAACTGAACGGCAAAATCCCTTTTCCAACAAAAGCGGAGTTTCGTTCTTGCGCTATACTTTAGATTTACCGGTGTTCGAAAACATAACACAAATGTATGCAACCAGCAGATGCACATAACTCTTTTGCGCATAGCCGACCGGAGTTTTGTAGAAAATGAATGTAGCGGAAAAGAGTGAAGTAGTCATGAAATATGCACGGCAACCATGGGAGCTCGCGCGGGTGGTGGTGTGTATGATAGGCGTCGTAATTGCAGCCGCGTCAATCATTGTACGCTAGCGATACATATTGCATGAAAATTCAGCGGTCCAATACCAACAGTGTCGGTGAATCAACTTGGGGCAGGTTTCCATCATGGCTCATCCACCGTTGTCAAGCAGTTGTAGAAGGTTTCTGTCTAGAAAACTTTTTCGAAAGAGCCTGGGGGACAGAAGAAATAGTAACCTGCAGCCATGAGTTTCTTCGATCAGCCATACTACGCCTTAACCAAGGCTCACATGTCCCGAATGGGCATTTGGCCGTACCAGTCAAAATACCAGAGAACAATTCGGACTTCGACGATATTCGCACTAATATTGACACTCGCCGCACCTGGGGTGAGGCGCCTTCAAAGCAACCGAATTCAATCATACACTTGAGTGCTAACCCATTCATAAACGTTGCTTCATAATTTCTGTACATCTGTTCGTATCACTGTTCAATTCTGCAGTGTTCAAATATACAGCAGCGTTTCGAAGGGACTTTCGTTAGTACGTTGTCATTTATCTATATTTTAACGTATACCGTCGCTTGTAATTAAGCGTTAGGGGAGAGCGGGGAAAAATGGCACACCGGGGCAAAACGGGATAATGAGATAAAACGCAATTCTCCAATAATTTTTGGATGGTGGCGATGGTGGTACGTGGGGCAAAACGGGTTCGAAAATGCGGATGTATCGTTGGGATAAGACGGGGCATTCAAAAATTATTGGAAAATTGAGTTTTGCCCTCACTGTCCCGTTTTGCCCCGCTGTGCAATTTTGCCCCGGTCTCCCCTTCATTGTCCGTGGTGCATTCAAATGTAAATAGTAAAATAGGACACGCTAGCACATACAAATTTTGGTGTACCGTATTTGTATGTGCAAACGTAGCGCGCCCGTATACAATTTTACTACATACATTTGTAGACACCTCGGACAGTTCCACGAGTGATTATACGCGACAGTGTACGTTTGGGCCCAGAGACATAGACCTTGTGTAAGGTTGAAAATATGGTAATTCTGTGTGTGTAGGATGAACACGGTGTAGATAAGTGACGTCGTACTAACGAAAATCCGTTGCTGTATATTTACAACAGTGAAGAATTGAATAGTGATGCGAACAGATGTAAAGAATTGGTGGTGTAACGTTTATGAATGTGATAGCATGCAATCGTTCGATTATGCTCTGTTGATTCGAAGCCGCATTTCTGGGGTAGCAGTTGTTATTTGAGTGCGAACGTTCCTTTAAAAAGTATTTTGTTTGTTTTTTTACGATTCACTACGTTTAATAGCTTATTCGATTGCATGACGCTTGGCGAGACATAAACATTCTTGCACGTACCATGACAACTTTGCTGATGGGAGTAGTAATTATCGTCATCGCGTTGAGTTGTATACTACATGTTGACAATGTACGGTTCCGGTATATATATGTTCTACGAAAATATTCGTGTTCAATCGGAAATTTTGCAGATGAAGTTGGTGTTGAACAAAGTAGAAGAGCATTGGGAAATGCTTAAAAATACACCCGCAGTGATTATCCTTGACAAGTACGCCGAACAAGGACGCTACATCACCATCGTTTACACGAGTAAATAATTATTTCTATTTTTCCAGAATGCACAACATTGGCTTCAATTTATCATTACTAATTCTTTGCTTTTGATTCGCCAGTATGTATTTATGTCGCGATGGCAGTCTGCTTCGTCTTATGTCTAACACCTATAATGCTTGACTTCGTTAATCCAGGGAATGAAACCCGGCCGAAAATTTATATTGTTGAAGCAGAGTACGGTGTTGATGCGGATAAATACTATTGGTTCATAATCGCTCATACATATATCGTGATGACGGTGGCGATTAGTATGATGGTCGCCGTTGGAATATTTTACATTTTAGGTGTCGTTCATGCTTGTGCACTTTTTGAAGTTGTTGGGTACGTATAATTGTATCTCCATTAAATTTATCGCTCCGGATCGATGCTTTTCCCCTTGATTTCTACCCAATTCTTCCCAATCACTTATTAATTCATTGACAATTCATTGATGGATTAATAGCATTACCATTGCCCGTACAGATTCAATTTAGAGCTGATTGCAAATGAATACTCGGTGAATGAGGAAAATGCTATTACTCTTCGCATTGATTGGAATTATAAAAAAATCTGTAACTGCATCATTCTTCACTCAGAGGCGATAAGGTAAGCGGGACAAACGAATGACTGTACATAGCTAGGCCGTAGGCGTTCAACGTGGAGTTTTTTTTTTTTTTTTGGAAGATTAGTCCACTTTTCTGTAACATAGCTTTGCTGAGCGAATGGAGTACGGTTGTTCCGGAGCCTGCGGAGTGGCATTATGCATTATTGCGATGATTATAGTCATCTCAGGAGTACAAGTAAATTAAAACAATTCAATTTCGATACACATTTTGCATTGCGGAAAAAAATTCCTGATCGACGATTGTTTATCATTGCAGGCTCTGATAAATTGGAACCATCCGGAAGTGCTGATACAACAAACACTCTTGGTAATCGGTCAGGTGTTCCATCTTTATGTAATTAGCATACCCGGACAGGAATTGATAAATCGTAGTGGAAAGATTCACACAACTGCGTGCGTATAAACGAATTACTTGGTGAAAAAGTCTGCCAAGTCGTATTACTATTGTCCTTTCTACCCGTTAGTTATAATTTGGACTGGCAGGATATGTCAGCGAATGCTCGAAAGCTCCTGATACTAATTCTGATGCGAAGTAACAAGCCTTGTTATTTTACCGGCGGAAAAGTCTACGTTCTGTCGATGGAAACCTTTGGCTCGGTATGAAAAAATGGTTGCGTTTCGATGATCAATCTTGATGTATTGTAACAATTGATAGTAGAATTGACACTGTGGTTATAATAATATATTTTGAAACGGTTTTTTAAGGCAATACGGACAGTGATATCCTACTTCACGATATTTACGCAAATGATTTCATCGTCCTAATCATCACGGTGTTCAACATGTCCTTTTCTTCGTACTTTACAATAAAAAATTAATAATCTAGTGAGACGGTATGGTAGAGCCCGGGTAACTCTGATACGAACCCTGCGGCATCCTGAGGCTCGGAGATGACGACTCGGAGCGCGCACATCAAAGGAGAAGGGGTAACAGCTCCGGGCGAGTGAGAGCAGACTACCGTGCGACAGAGACGGCACAGTCATACGTCATGAGAGCATGGAGAGAGTACCGCACGGACGGGTCTAACTACTAGTGCAAAAGGGCCAGAGATCACTCTCTTGGTCGAACAGCGAACCCAGGTCGACCGATCTTTAAGCCCATGGACGGTAGTAAGCACCTGAACTTGGTGGAAAAAATTAAGGGCACGAGCACACCTCGTAAAGCACTGTTTTAGTTAGTATCAGAATAACGTCGCTAAGAAGTAGAGGAGACCGCCTCTAAACGTCCAAGGACAACGACGGATCAGAGGTCACGAAAATCGGAGAGCAACGAGACGCGGAAACCCCTTAAATAATCTAATTCCTTTCTTGTTTTAGCGAGCTAAGATAATTGTTTTTCTCTTTGTAAACAATTTCCAAACACCAGCACGGGCGACTGCCTTTGCAGTCCTTGGCGACTGTTTTCGTCGGGGTTGACCGATCCTTAAAGCCAGCGCCGGCAACTACCGCTTCCGTCTCGGTTTATTCCCTTAAGAGATAAAGGAAATAACGTAGAATCGTGAGAAGAACGACCCACCATTCAACGACGGTACCGGCGACCTGCTTTGGAGACATTGGTAACCGCCTTCGTCTTGTTGTGGCATGATGCGAGTCGGATAACGTAGAAGCATTAAAAACGACTTCTCAGTTGATGATAACGCCAGCAACTACCTTTGGTGACACTGGTTACCGCTTTCGTCTCGTCAGCATTTGGTTTGAATTGTATAGAGCCAAACATCCTTTAGATTGAATCTTCCCACCGAAATCAATATTCAACCGCAGCCAATTCTGTCAAGTCCTCAAGAAATTTTTCAGTGTGTCGTACTTAATGTATTTTGCCACATACGCAAGAAACTGTACGGCAAAAAGGTTATAATCCCTTTCTCGAGAACAGCGGGAGATTGATTTTGCATTGAACGTTAGATTCATCGGTACTCGAAAACATAATACAAACGTATGCAACGAGCTGATTCACCGAACTGTTGTGCGCTTAGGCAGGCGCAGCATCATCGCGACGCCGCCGACCGTAGTATTGTAGAAAATTAGTGTAGCGGCATAGAGTGACGGGTTTATGAAATATGCAGAACAACCATAGGAGCTCGCGCGGGTGGTGGTGAGTATGATAGGCGTCATAATTGCAGCCGCGTCAATCATTGTATGCTAGCGATACATATTACATGAAAATGCAGGGACCAACACCACTACTGTCGGTGATGGAACTCGAGGCAAGTTTCTATCTTGGCTCATTCACCGTTCTCAAGCAGTTGTTAGAGTTTTTTATCCAGACAACTTTTTTTGAGGAGCCGGCAGAACAATAGAAATAGTAACCTGTAGCCATGAGTCTCTTCGATCAGCCATACTACGCCGTAACTAAGTCTTACATGTCCCGAATAGGCATTTGGCCGGAACAGTCTAAATACGTGAGAATTATTGTGCCTTTGACAATGTGTGCCATAACATTGACGCTAGTCGGACCTGTGGTAGGGGTCATTATCTGAGTGAGTTTAAAAGGTTTTAAAAATCATTTACTCCGTTTAACAGCTTATTCGATTGCGTGACGCTTGGCGAGACATAGACATTCTGGCACGTAGTACAACAGTCTTGCTGATAGGAATAGGAATTTTCTTCATTCTATTCCATTCTCTTCAACATTTTGACAGTGTACGATTCCGGTATATATATCTTCTACGAAAATATTCATGTTTAATCGAACATTTGTCAGATTAAAGTGTCGATGATGAATATCGAGGAGCATTGGGACAGGTTTCAAAATACACCTGCAGTGATTATCCTTGACAAGTACGCCGAACAAGGACGACTCATCACCGTCGTATACTCAAGCAAATAATTATTTTTATTTCTTCACTATGGACAACATCAGCTATAATTTACCATTTTTTATTTGTTGCTTTTGATTCCCCAGCATGTGTCTATGTTGGCGTGACACTCTGTTACGGCTTATGTTTATCACCTGTAATATTAGACTTCATTGATCCTGTCAATGAATCCCGGTCGAAAATTAATGTTATCGAAGCAGAGTACGGTGTTGATGCAGATAAATATTATTGGTTCATAATCGGTCATACATATGTCGTGACCGTGACGGTGCTTAGTATTATGATTGGCATTGAATCAATGTTTATTGTAGGAGTTCTTCATACTTTTGCACTTTTTGAAGTTGTTGGGTACGTATAATTGTGTCTTGAATAATTTGATAGGTCCAGGCTGATGCTTGTCCCTGGATCCTACCCAGTCTAGAGACAACCTGAAATCCGATCGGTCAATCGGTGCGCCTAACTACCTAGATAGTATTTTGCTGACAACCCGCCAGCAAATAGGCAGCATATGTCCGCTCGGGATGGCGGGAAAATTGCAGTATGTGCGCCCGCATTTGCCTATGTTATCAGCAAGTTGTCAATAAATCGAAAAAGCGCGTTCTTTCTCACAATATTCACAATAAGTCGGTCGGTTAAGTTAGCCTATTGTATCGAAGCAACCCAAAACCAATCTAAAGTTATGATTGGGTAAATTGGGTTAAAAATAGGAACAACCATTTAGTCTTTAAACTGGGTATTTACTATGAACGACCTCCGACCAGCCTCGAACAATTTCGGAGGTCAAATTGAATTTCCCCTAGGATTTAGTGATCAAAATAAATTGAAAAGTCGCAGAAAACGACCCCATTTCGTCCAGACACTGTTTCCCATAGTATTTATTCCAGTCAGTAGAAGGATAATGTAATTCGATTATTAATACATTGACAATAGCATTTACCATTGCCCATGCAGATTCAAATTAGAGCGGATCGCAAGAAAAAACACTGTAAATAAGGAAAACGTTATTACCCTTTGCAGTGATTGCAATTACAAAAAAATCTGTGACTGCATCCTTCTTCATACAGAGGCGATAAGGTAAGTGGAATACGCGAATTACTATGCATAGCTAAGCCGTGGGCGTTCAACGTAGAGTTTTTTCGGAAGATTAGTCTATTTATGTGTAACATAGTTTTGCTGATCGAATTGAGGACATTGCATCCGGAATCATGGGAGTGGCATTAGGCATTATTGCGATTGTTACAATAATTTCAGCAGTACAGGTAAATTAAAAAAATACAATTCCGAAACACATTTTGCAATGCAGAACACACATTCTTGATTGATTGTTTGTCATTGCAGGCTGTGATAAATTGGAAACATCCTGAAGTTCTGATGCAACAAGTTACCTTGATAATTGGTCAAGTTATGCATCTTTACATAATTAGCATACCCGGACAGGAATTGATGAATCGTAGTACAAAGATTCACACGACTGCGTGCGTATAAACGAGATACTTGGCGAAAAAGTATACCAAGTCATATTACGATTGCTTTTTTTCCCCGTCAGTTATAATTTGGGCTGGCAGGATATGTCAGTGAAAGCTCAAAAGCTCCTCATACCAACTCTGGTACGAAGTAACAAACCTTGTTGTTTTACGGCCGGAAAATTTTACGTTCTGTCGATGGAAACCTTTGGCTCGGTATGTAAAAATTATCGCGTTTCGATAATCAATGTCGATGTATCGTAACCATCAATAGTATAATCGACTCTATGATTACAATAATATATTTTGAAACGGATTTTGAAGGCACTGCGGACTGTGATATCATACTTCGCGATATTTGCACAAATGATTTAATCGGTCTACTCATCACGGTGTCGAATATATTATTTCTTTGCTGCCTCATAGAAGAAGTTTTGTTTTGGTAAAAAAATCGAAATTATAATGTCAGAGTACTTAAAATAGTCTAAAACGTCGAGAAATGTGATTTTTAACTGGCATCCGGATGCGAGCTGAAAGTGAAACTCAGTTGTGATGATTTGTTAAAATTCATTATTTACTCTATGCAAAAATACAAACCTGGTCTGGACGTTTTCACTGGACTTTTCATAATCACACTAAGATCCCGAAGTTTCCTCGAATTTTCAGTATCATAGAATCATCTAATGATTAATAAATAATCTAAATAATGATGTAATTGAAAGTTTACGTACTGATTAATCCGATTGATAATACCTCCACACGAGAAACAGTGCATCGATACGGTATACAGATTAATACGCTCGGTGGTTGATAAAATATTTATTTTAATTTGAGGTTCGTAAGTTCATGAGAAAATCAATATTCGACAGTAGGCGATTCTGACAATTTTATCCGTGGACGTAGAATTTTTCTACTGTGTCGTACTTATTGTAATTTCCTACGTACGCAAGAAATTGAACGGCAAAAAGAAACTCAAAAACAGTGGGAGTTCGATCTTCCGTTGTACTTTGGATTCGTCGGTAATCGAAAACATAATACAAACGTATGCTACGAGCTGATAAATATAACTGTCGTGCGCATAGTGAGGCGCGCAGCGTCAACAGGGCGCCACCGACCGGAGTGTTGTAGACAATGAATGTAGCGGAAAAGAGTGACGGGTTCATGAAATATGCACAACAACCATGGGAGTTCGCGGGGGTGGTGGTGCGTGTGATAGGCGTCATAATTGCAGCTGCGTCTATCGTTGTATGCTAGCGATACATATTACATGAAAATTCAGCGCTCCAACATCACCACCATCGGTGAATGAACTAGAGGCAGGCTTCTTTCTTGGCTCATCCACCGTTCTCAAGCAGTTGTCGTACGTTTCTATCCCGAAAACTTTTTCGAAGGCGCCGGGGAAACAGTAGAAATAGAAAGCTGTTGTCATGAGTCTCTTCGATCAGCCATACTACGCCTTAACCAAGGCGCACATGTCCCGAATGGGCATTTGGCCGGAACAGTCAAAATACGTGAGAATTATTCTGGCTTTGGCGATGGTCGCCGTGTCATTGACACTCGCCGGACCTGGGGTAGCAGTCGTATCTAAGTATGAATTTTCCATTAAAACGTTGTTTTTTTATTATAATTTATTGTGTTTAACAGCTTATTCGATTGCATGACGGTTGGCGAGACATAAACATTCTTGCACGTAGCATAACAGTTTTGCTGATAGGAATAGGACTTTTCGTCATCGTGTTGCGTTGTATACAACATGTTAATGATGTACGATTCCGGTATATATATTTTCCACGAAAATATTTATGTTTAATCGGATGTTCTGCAGATGAGATTGTTGTTGAAGAAAATAGAGAAGCATTGGGAGATGTTTAAAAATACACCTGCAGTGATTGTCCTTGACAGGTACGCCGAACGGGGACGCTACATAACCGTAGTTTACTTGAGTAAACAATTATTTTTATTTTTTCACAATTCAGAAGATAGGCTTCAATTTATCATTGCTTATTTTTTGCTTTTGATTCACCAGCTTATTGCTGTGTTACGACGATACTCTTCTTCGGCTTATGTTTATCACCTACAATACTTGACTTCGTTGATCCTGTCAACGAATCTCGGCCAAAAATTTATATTGTTGAAGCAGAGTACGGTGTTGATGCGGATAAATACTATTGGTTTATAATCACTCATACATTTATCGTGATAACGATGGGGATTAGTATGATGCTTGCCGTTGCAACAATGTACATTTTGTGGGTCGTTCATGCTTGTGCACTTTTTGAAGTTGTCGGGTGGGTATAATTGTGTCTCGAATAATTTGATCGCTCCGGACCGATGTTTTTTGCCTTGACTTACCCAATCCAGCGATAATAGGTGCGCCTAACTATTGTCTGAATTCTGGTAGAAATTTAAAACCCCCTTAGCAGAAATATCGACCAACAAATGGACGGGTAGTCGCTGTGAGAGTATGTGCCGCTGAAACGACGGGTAAATCGACCAACAACCGATTGATTTTTTAATTGACATGTAGGAGGTCCACATTCGGTCAATAGTCGATCTACATTCAACTGACTTTTTAGCTTAGCGCGCGATTAACCATCAATCTACAGTCGTCCTGCAGTTAACCGAGTGTAGATCAATTGTGGATTGATAGTGACCATCGCCCGACAAAATTTTGTTGTTCTTGTTCGATTTGTCATTCAGTTCAGCGGCACAAACCGACCTAGAGGATTTGGTATTTCTGAAACGGGCGTTGAATCAGACTCTGATGAGGTTTGGAAACAGTCAAAGGTGGTTCTGACGAGATCCCGAATTAACGCTTCGAAATTTTTACTAGGAAATCTTCGAGAGGTCGACGTTTTGATCGATCTTTCGAAACCAG
Source organism: Ichneumoninae sp. A BG-2022a (assembly GCA_030522665.1). Classification (NCBI taxonomy): domain Eukaryota; kingdom Metazoa; phylum Arthropoda; class Insecta; order Hymenoptera; family Ichneumonidae; species Ichneumoninae sp. A BG-2022a. Next base: position 3,149 of record JAPYZC010001486.1, on the reverse strand, counting down.
CAATAATATAAATGGTTATAATTGTAAGATCGAAGATTTATGTAAGGTCGGGTTATTGCAAAACAAACTACTTTTTGATGCTTTGCCGAGAACACCGATATCTCTCGGCTCATATGCACATTGATCGGTTGGCGTTACGACTGGTTTTGAAAAATCGACTAAATCTCCGAAAGAGTGAATTAAGCGTTAGTTTGTCGCAACAACTCGATTGGTTGGTTTGGAGTCGAGTGTAAAGAAACAACCCAAAACCAATCCAAAATTACGATTGAGTAGTCCACGAAGATCGTCTAAGTTTAGTACCTTTACCGGTTAACCTTTAAAAATGGGGTGTATCTCTACCGGTTAATCTTTACAAACTGTGTATTTACCGTGAACCACCCTCGACTGGCCCAAAACAATTTCAGAAGACAAATTGAATTTTCCCTGGGACTTAGTGGTCGAAATAAATTGACAAAAGAAGAAAACAACTTAATTTCATTCAGACTCTACTTCTCATAATATTTATGCCAGTTCGCAGAGGGATAATGTAATTCGATTATTAACTAATTGAAAATAGGATTACTGTTGCCCATACAGATTCAATTTAGAGCTGATCGCAAATGAATACATAGTGAATAAGGAAAACCCTATTATTCTTCCTAGTGATTGCAATTATAAAAAAATCTCTGACTGCATTATTCTTCACGCAGAAGCGATTAGGTAAGCAGACCTAGCGAATGACTGTGCATAGCTGGCTGTGGTCGTTCAACGTTGAGTTTTTTGCGCAAGATTAGTCTATTTTTGTGTAACATAGTTTTGCTAACCTTATCGAGGACATTTGTTCCGGCGCCAATGGAGTTGTATTAGGCATTATTGCGATTATTGCAGTAATCTCAGGAGTGCAAGTAAATTCAAATAATTCAATATCGGAACAGATTTAGTCTTGCAGAAAAATAATCGACGACGTTTGTTTGTCATTGCAGGCTCTGATCAATTGGAAACATCCTGAGATGCTGATACAACAAATAGGCTTGATAATTGGTCAGGTATTACATCTTTATATAATTAGCGTGCCCGGACAGGAATTGATGAATCACAGCGGGAAGATTCACACAACTGCGTGCGTATAAAAATGTTACTAAAAAGTCTACCAAATTCATATTACGATTGCCCTTTTTACCCCTTAGTTATAATTTGGACTGGCAGAATATGTCGGCGATTGCTCAAAAGCTCTTGATTCTAATTCTGATGCGAAGTAACAAACCTTGTTGTTTTACGGCTGGAAAAGTCTACGTTCTGTCCATGGAAACCTTTGGCTCGGTATCGTAACAATCGATAGTACATTCGATGTTCTGGATATAATCATATATTTTGAATCCGTTTTTCAAGGCAATACGTATAGTGATATCGTACTTCACGATATTTGCGCAAATGATTTGATCGTTCTCCTCATCCCGGTGTCGAACATATTATTTTCTCTGTATTTTACAATAAAAAGTTAATCATATGTTATGTGACTGTACGATGCAGTATGCAGAGAAAAAAATATATATATATACATTTTTTTTGGAAATTCGTATAGCGTTGCATTAATTTTTCAAGTAAGAGATTCAGTATCAATTACCCCAATAGACGAATAACAGCTTAATGGCAGCCGAAACGCCCCAGGCAAAGGTACGTCGTGACTGCACAAGCAAAGTGATGTATGACCACATTAAGATCATTTTTGACGTCACATCATGACATCTCATCGCACCATCGCATTTAGGGCGACATTGGCATCGAGTCTTGACGACAGCCTTAGCACGCGATGGTGTCACTGTCGCGGCATACTTGACACACACACAGTGAATAGCGTCGCGATCGAATATTAACACGATGCCTAAGTAAACAGTATCTTGAATCTTACTTATCAGAGGTAATTTTGACATTTAATTACATATAGAAACTTACTCTGCTGATAGGCACAAGAAAACCCGGGCAAAGGCTGTTGATTTTGATACTCGCTGCGGATCGAACCGAATAGCCTAAGTCGTACAGTACGACCCATGGGCCTGAACTACGTTTTACTTTCATCAGCATTATTATTATCGGCATTTACGACGAAAAAAATCATTGTCCATAATTTTGCTTCCTCATGGAGGAAGCTATGTTTTCGTGAATATTTTTTTTTGAGATTTTAATGTTATCTTACTATAAAGGGTCGAAAACGTTGAGAAATGTCATTTTTAGCTGGCGTCCGGATGTATGTGTGTATGTATGTATGTGTGTGTGTGTTTATGTGTGTGACAGCGTGCATCGCTTAGATCGACTATAACTTGGAAACGGCTTGAGATAGCGGGTTGAAATTTTATACACTTGTAGAGTGGTCAGGTCTCTTCCTTCGGTGTAATTTTCATGAAGATTGAGGCCGGTTTTGAAATATTACGCGAATTTGAAATTTTTGAAAATATTCTGTGGTAGCTCTAATTTTCGCAAATTTTTGAGCAAATATCGTCATGAAACTGCACACGAATATAGTATTTTTTATCAAAAACCTTTGGTATTGAATTTGGCCGAAATCTACCGAAGGGATCCGATTTTATGGAATTTTGATTTTTTTCAAAAATTACCAAAAACCGTTTAATTTGAGTAAACATGGAGGTATCGAGCTTAAATTTGGCATGGGAATGGACTAACACGGTACAATGTTTCGTATTAAATTTGGTAAAAATTGACCCAATCGTTTACATTTTCTGGGATTTTGAAAATTATCAATTTTTCTGAAATGAAACTTTTCAAAATCCAACAATCCCAATTGATCTGAATTTCTAAATCAAACACCACGCAAAGAGTAAAATGAGTTATAGTATCGTAATCAGTGCCGAGGAATAGAACAAAAATTGCCTTAAAACGACGCAATCTGCAAATTTCAGTTTGCGATATCCTATAATAAATTTTGGGGTCAATTTTGACGGTTTTACTTTTATGAAAGATAGACATCTTCTATGTTACGAAAAAGGTGAAAAGTAATTTGCACATGATTTTTCTATACTTTTTTATGTGAAAATTGTATTTTAATTATAGCTTCTTCTATGAGGAAGCCAAAATGGAACAACGGAATTTATCATAGAGGAAGTTATGTACGAAAAGGTAAAACATGAGGAAGTAATTGTGCAAATCACTTTGCA
>JAPYZC010001485.1:0-18941 GCA_030522665.1 Ichneumoninae sp. A BG-2022a | reverse complement strand
AATACGTATGAATTTTTTCAGATTTTTAAGTAATCGTTGATTTTTTTTTTATTATAGAACAAAAATCAACGATTACTTAAAAATCTGAAAAAATTTATACGTATTCAGAAAAATAAACGAATCATATTATAAAAAAAAAGTTTTGTTGCCGGGTAATTTGTTAACCAATTCATTTTTTGATGAATTTGTTAATAACATTTTGCAATTATTATTATGCAAAATAAATCTTCCCAGTACCTTTAGTATACATGATTTTTTTCAGATTTTTACACCATGAAGAAGTACTTGCAATTTTCTCTTATTGTTGTCAAACTTATGCGAAGTCAGCGCGCAGCGAGACCCTCTCCTTAAGACAATACTCGGTCAGTAACAAATACTGTAGGGGAAGCCTTGGCAAAACGGGGACATGTACCCCGTTTTGCCCACTGAGAAAAAAATGGTTGGATTAACCAAAAGACGCGGTGAAATACATTCAAAGCTGTTGTTTGTTTGGTACAAATTGCATTGGTAGCATTGTTTTGCTAAACGATTATTTGCTTCAATTTATTAAAAATTTGTCCATTGAAACAAACATTTTTGTTGTACCAACCAAATGTACCTTTGAACGTATGGCACCGCGCATTTGCTTAATCTAACAATTTTTTTCCTCGGTGCTCCAGATGGTTTTTTTATATCCTTTCGAAACCAGTGCGAATAAAATATTGGTATGAAAAACAATGAATCTATGCTTTCGGTGTCATTGTACCAGATTTTATTGCTTAGCGTCCCCGTTTTGCCCCGATTTCCCCTATTTCAAAGTCCTCTATCGCGGCTGATCTGCCGGACCAAAGACGTTGTTTATTGATAAAAGAATTGGAATAAATTTTTTTGCTACTGGAAATCACCGCCCCCCCCCCCCCCCCTCTTAAGAGGAAGTTAAAGGCTGACGTACAGTCAACAGTGAGAAGAGATTTATGATTTTAAAAAAGTCGATGCGAAAGATTCGTTCATCCCTCGTGGATTTTGATTTAGTATTCCCCCCCCCCCCCCCTCGACTGACTGCTGGGAGATTGCCTGAACATCGAAAACTTTTCGAGACTTTCCCGTCGGTTTCATATCGCTCGATTCCCATCCGTCGATTCCTCATCCGAGGCAGTAGTCGACGCAGTCAATACTCCACGCCGAGGCTGTCTAACATATACCATACTATATATCAACTATTGTCGCTGCTCTCGAATTTGATGAAAAATCAAGTGATTTTACTCGTCGGCGAAAAAACCATTTTGTCACTCCCATTTGTCTCTTCTCTCGATCCACTTTGCTATTCGGAAGTCTTTTTGCCTGGAAGCGACGGAATATAAATTAAAAAACCCTCCGGCTATGAATGCATTATCAGAACTCGTTAATGAAAGTTCAACCGCAATTTTGATCCTGACTTCGGTTATAAATAAAGTTAATTGTAAAAAATTCTCCGTTTTCACTTTAATCAAACATCACTTTAAGAAACATCGTTTCATTATTCGTTATTGTTATTATTTATGCTTTTTCGATTCTCAATTGGGCGGGTAAATTTTGACACGTCAAAATGAGGGAGATTAATCATTTTTTACTCAACTGTGAAATTTATAGTTGAAATGGAAATGAGCATAAGTGCATGGTGCATATTCCGTTGCATTGTGTGAATCTATGTATAGATGTCTCTATAATGTAAAAGATTTTTCGGTCGTCGCTGCCGCCATCGTGTTCAGGAATCGAGACGATCGTGGTCAGATGAAACACTTTACCGGAGTCAAGTGAAACACTTTAACCGGAGTCAAATGAAACGCTTTGACCGGGATCACAGTGTTAAGATACTCCGAACGGCTGAGGGTTTGCCGAGAGGGAGAGTGAGCGCTTGATTTTCATCCTCACGTTGCCAGGGGAAATAAACAACAAGCGAAGTCTCAGTCGGAAAAGACAACCGAAAGTAGTAACATATCCGCTTGTACATACCATGATCATTATGAAGTAATAGTTGTATTCAATATATTCGCGGCTGCTTCATTTCAACCAACGTTATAAAATGAAACACCTTGACCGGGGTCAAATGAAACATTTTAATTTAATTCAAGGGTTTCGGTGAAATTAAACCATTTGGCCGGTGTCAAATGAAACACTTTTATTTAATTCAAGGGTTTCGGTGAAATGAAACACTTTGACGGAGGTTAAATGAAACATTTTCATTTAATTCAAGGATTTCGGTGATATGAAACACTTTGACCGAGGTTAAATGAAAAATGTTAATTTAATTCAAGGGTTTCGGTGAAATTAAACCATTTGGCCGGGGTCAAATGAAACACTTTTATTTAATTCAAGGGTTTCGGTGAAATGAAACACTTTGACCGGGGTCAAATGAAGTCCCCTTGGGGGAGGGGAGGGGGCGTCAAATAGAGACCTTTTAGAGAGGGGGAGTGATCAAGTGGATCAAGGGGGACTGATGTGTTACTCTACGTTCGTGTATCAATTAATTTACAGACAATGCTATGTCCCTTGGGGCCCTTGCCGCCTGTCTTGATTATTCTAAGTCCCTACTCTAAGTAAGGTTTAGAGATACTTAAAGGGAGCGTGCGACCCTCCAGAAGCCCTAATATATGTATATAGATGCATAGATATCGGACACTACAGTCTGACTGTCCCTATCTGCTTCGAAGCAGAACCGAGAAATGGCGCTAATTCAACGAGATTATCCAACATTACGATCACGAGTAAGACGGCCGGTCGGTAACCCATAGAGTAATTTACATAAGGAGAACCTGGCAGTTAGCAGTTAGTATCGTACGAGGATGCATCCCCTTCGAAGTTGTAACAGTGCGGCTATGATAAAACGAGCCAGTAGTTGTGCTTCGGGCTCTCGCTTCAGTTTACCCGAAATGCTGAATATCAATGAACGATTTTTTTTTCTTTTTGCTTCTTCGTAGCGAAATCGATGCAGTACGATTCACGCAACAAGTTTGTCGAGGCTGATATCCAGTAACCTGGAGAATTTTACTGACAGGGTTGAATGACAATTTTAAAACAGAAAATATATGTCGATAATTTTTTTTTTAGAAGTAAAAAAGGCGTGGAGTCACCTGTTTCGTTTTTCCATCAGGTTTTTGTTAATTTTAAATACAACCCATTTTTTATGCTTATTGTTTTATATAATATGTTAATCGTTTTCCATAATAAATTAAAACGAACGTACGCACTTCTATTTTTATATCGATTATGCTCAAGTCCTGTGTTACCCGCAGAAAAAAATTGCGCTGTTCACTGACTGTATACTTGTATGAACATAGGTGTACATAGGAGGAAGGGGGAAGGGGTTGGGGGGGGGCGGTGTATGCACAGTTTGTTTTTCATACAAATTTCTCATTCGTTTTTCATACAAATTTAAAACGCACAACCGCACTTCTATTTTTATGTCGACAATGCTCGAGTCCTGTCTTGGCCGCAGAAAAAAATCGCGCTTTTCACTGACAAGGAAAAAAAATCGTATTGGCGAGTAGCAAAGTGCTCCAATACTGCTTTTGCTACTCGGTCGTACTTTTTTTTTATTACTGAAAAGTGCGTTTTGTTTTTGCGGCAAGACAGGACTTGAGCGCGACCTCAAAGCACGGGTGTGCTTAAGTGCATACTTGTATGGACATAGGTGAACATGGGAAGGGGGGAGGGGGTACGCATATGCACAGTTTGTTTGTAGGGCGTCCAAGCTTACCCATAGACGGAAGGGCGGATTCTACCGTCAAGCCACAGCAACGTACGAGCAGGCTTCGGACGAGCAGGGTATTACTGTAAATTACTCGGCTGCTGCGGCTGTGCTCTATGCCCGGTCCGCGCTCCTCTGCTCTGCGCTGTAACCCCCTGCGAGATTACTTAGGGTAATTGGATAGCTCCGACCGTACAAGCTCTCGCCCGGTGCATCGGGCGATCCTAGCCTACTCTGAATCACGGGATGAGCCGATTTTATATTAAATTAACTTGCCGAATAATGATAATGAAAAAAAAACGGAAAAAGAAGAATCCTTCCATTCGGTTGACCACTCTCGCTGAAAACTGCTACGAATTAACGAAATCTCTCGCGATATTACTATGCCCGCACCAAACCCATTTTTTAAATTCTGCGTGCTCGAGAATTTCAAGGCAATAACTTTGTGCAAGTTTTACGGCCTCAATACTTCCCTCCGAAATGTAATTTTGCTTGATTTTTTTTTTTATATAAAATTGTGCAAGCATCTGTAATTTCCAACGGAATTATTTTCATCAAAATAACAATCACTTTCTGAACAAATGTAAATTAATAAGTTTATTTGAATAAAATAAATTCTTTCTCCCGATGAGCCTCTTAAACGACATTGATTTTTCTTTTTTTTAGTTCTGTTTAATTTTTTTTAGTTCACGTCGAGACCCTGCTGCGGCTTTTAATATAATTAGATGCGGTTTTTAGCCGCGCAAAAAAAATTACGTCGTTGCGTAATTGAAAGTGACGCGGAAAAATTGAGGCAGGGCAAGCTCGTCGGGCGCCAAAAAAAATCGGGTTTGAAGAGCGTATTTTATGGTGACACGACACACCTTCCCGCATTACGGTCCGCGCGAATCGCAAAACCGCCGCTTCGTTTTACACGCCGGAACGTGATTTTTTTCGTAAAGCAACATGTTTTTTATCGCTATTAAGCTGCGAGCCCGTTTATTCAGTATATTTTTCGCGAATGCGCGTCGGAACAAACTGCATTCCACGCATATTCTGCCCCTTTCTTCGACCTATGTTAGTGCATTTATATAACTAAAATAAAAAAAAAGTTTTGTTGAAACGGAGACCGGCACGGCTAATTAACTTAAAAAAACATTTCCACGATAGTTCCATCCGATAGGCCAATATTTATTTTTTCGCCGCACGAACGGACGAAAATTTGTGGATATTTTTTTAAAGTTAATCAGCCCCGACGATCTCCGCGCCAAAATAATCATGATAAAATGTTTATGGCCTCAGCGAAATAGAGCTGGAAACTGGCTGCAAAAAAGTGTCACAAACGTGGAACAGAAATGAGTTTTTCTTCCGTTCGGACTGTGCAAAATATTTAAAAAAATATATATATATATGTATATATAAAATAAAAAAAATATGTACACGAGTTTCGCGAGTGCGGGATTGCGTATAAGAGAATGGGGAAGATAAAGGATGTGCGAGCAGTCGGATGGGTGAAACCAGAGATAGAACTAGCGTTGTCATTGTACCGGGCATGCTTCATGGAGCGAGGAACAGGCGGGTGCGCACCTAAGCCCTCTGAATAATATATGGGCGCCGCAGTGCATTGCCGTTCTGCGACACTCACCCTGTCGCAGTGTCATTATTATACCGACAGAAACGGTGTACACGGCCGACGCTGTGTAAGTTCCTTCACCACTGGGCAAACCCCGTTCCGCTATCCGGATTCGAACGATTTTCCGGAGTCCAAAGGCAATGGCCATCAAATTTCTATATTCCAACAATGTTTCCATTGAAAAATTTTTCTCTGCAAACGCGAACTCTCAACGCCGGCGGAAGTTCGACCGAGGGGACTTGCATTTTTTAAACAACCTGCCGGATTTGTAGTTCGTTCATTTTTTTTTCCATTTTAATTTAAATGTTTGATGAAAAATTACAAGTTTAAATTTCTCAGCCTCAAGCAACGTTCACGATGAAACTGAAAAAATTGGCTCGACGTATCAGATTTTTTTAGTACACGGAACATCTATCGAAAGAACTTTCGCCCGTCGGATTTATTTTTCAAATTCTGTTCAACTTCTAAACTTCATTGAGAAATTCGGGTAAAAATTGGGCTTGAAATTTACGAAACCTCGTTTCTGAGAAGGACCGAATATCCCGAGATTTTTAGGTAGAAAAGTGAAGCAGATAATAAGACACGTAGGAGAAAGCGAGGCAAAATGGAACAGTGGGGCAAAACGGGATAATGGAACAAAAGGCAATTTTCCGATAACTTTTGGATGGTCGTGGTGATGGTAAATGGGACAAGAGTGGTGTTGAAAATCCGGATGTATCGTTAGGACAAAATGGAGCATCGAAACATTATAGGAAAATGGAGTTTTGTCCCCGCTGTTCCATTTTGCCCCGCTCTCCCCTAAGTATATGCGCGTGCGTATGATATATCAGCAGAACCACATATATAGTCTAGCAAGTGTCTTGATAATAAGAACTATAGCCATTACACGAAAGATGATTTTTTTTTAATTTCACTGACGCGGTTCTTTTGTCGTGCAATTTACTGAACGGTATTATCGTCAATTTACATAAAAACCTATTTTACCTTTTTCCTTCTGAAGGAATTTAACGAATTTTCTAACATTGTTGCATGCTTTCGACGCCGACGGAAGTTCGACCGAGGGAACTCCCGCATTTTTAAAATAAACTGCCGGATTATAATCGACAATTTTTTTTTCCCATTTTAATTAAAATGCTTGACGTAAAATTACAAATTTTATTTTCCCAACCTCAAGCAGAGTTCACGGTGGAACTAAAAAAAAAGGTACCTCGACGGATCAGTTTTTTAGCCCCTAGAACAGCTATCGAAAAAACTCTCGTCTATCGGATTTTTTTCCAACAAAATAAGAAGAATTTATCCTGAAAAAAAAAGATTTCTCGTGGAAAAAAAAACATAATTTTTGAAAAAAAATGTAACCTCGGGCTATTAGTCGAATCGAATTACGATAAAATTAATTCAACAACCGGGGTGGCAAGTCGTGAAATATATCCGATCGGATTTAACACGCTAAAATCATGCAGAATCCGATGGTCGATTTCCCATGGCCATTTCGTCGCGTTTGTACGCCTTTCCAAACCGACCCCTCGAAATTTAATTGAACCGCCGGTTAATTTCGAGGAGGTCAACGATCTCGAGGTTAATACGAATCTCGTCGTTTCTGACTTTTAATCCAATAGTGAAAACCCAATTTGCGCTGCCCGGTGGCTAGGCCGAGAGCCAAAATGTTGTCGTAATCGAGGTGGAGGTTGTGCTTTAGACAACATACAAACGTAAACGCTAACGGGGGCGCGGTTGGATGTACACGGTCGTATCACGTTGGCGATGCCCGAAGGAGACAATTGATATTTCGCTAAGCGAATTACAATTAGCCCCGGTAACGATAATTTCGCCAGCCTCTCTACGTTTGCCGTTGTCGAAGAGCCTCGAACGTTGGATCGTCGAAGTCTACTCACGGAAATTGTCGATGCTGCTCGGACAATTTTCCGGGCCCTCAAAGTCGCAGAAAAAAAAAACACGAATTTCGCGTGAACAACGCTACGGGGAGAAAAAAAACAAAAGCGACACGAATTAATTTACTTAAGGACCGCGTTGACAAGTTCGGCTCCGATCAAAATTCTCCTCGACATTTCTGGGTTAATTTCAAATTCAGTTCAACTTCTGGACTTTACTGACAAATTCGGTTAAAAATTGGTCTCGAAATTTACGAAAGTTCGTTTCTCGGAAGGACCGAATATCGAAAGATTTTTAGGTTGAAAATTGAAGCAAATAATAGGACACGTAAGTATATGCGCCTACGCACGATATATCAACATAACCACACACTTAAAAAAAAAATCATTGACTCAAGTAAAATTTGATTGCTGGCTGCCAAAGAAAAAAATTATTATTTCAATTCTAATGTTAATTCTAACAATTCCACACGGGATTGAAACGATAACACGTCACCTTGACAATCTTGCCGTCGTTTTTTAGTATCATATGGAATTGTAAGAATTTAAAGTAGAATCGGAATAATAATTTTTTTTCTTTGACAGCCCGCAAGCAAATTTTTTTCAGTGCACATATTGTTTAGCAAATGACTAGATAGTAAAAACTGTAGCCATTACACTAAAGATGCATTTTTTTAAATAACATTCCGACGCGGTTCTTCTATCGTGCAATTTACTTAACGATATTATCGTAAATTTAAATTGAAACATTTTTACTTAATTTTTTTAACCTTTTTTCCTCCTCAAGGAATTTAATGAATTTTCTAACATTGTTGCGTGCGGGAAGTTTTGTTAATAGAAGGGAAAGGAAAAAAAACGTTTCCTCCCTTTGGCATTGTCGTGGTGCGGTGGTGCCCAACGACGTTTACTTCCTCGTCGTCGGCGTGCATCACCGGAACGCCGTTGGTCCGAGCCGCTTGCCGCAAGCTTCCCCTCTGGACGTAGACGTGACAAGAGGACGAGGGCTCGCTTTGTTGCCTTTCCCCGGGCTTTGCTTCCGATCTCGAGACAGTGCCCGTGGTGTTTTCCCCAGATGGGACGACAATGACGGCGAGGACAAATATTTTTCGACCGGAGCAACCGAGTGACGAGCAGAGATCGGACGAACGTAAACGTCGACAAATCTGAATTATTACTTCGCCGTGAATTCGGGGCGAGTGCAATTTTTTTACCATGCATGCGTGGACAAAACTGAATCATCGATAACTGGCGAATATGTTACGCAAAGAGAATAAAAATCGCATTACCGCGAGCAATAGAACGTTCTAATCGACTGACGGAACTGCGGACTTTATGCTTCGATGTAGGGTAGAGCGGGGCAAAATGGGATAACGGGGCAAAACGGGACAGTGAGCAAAACGCAAGTTTCCAATCATTTTTGGATGTCCCATTTTGCCCTGCTGATACATCCGGATTGTCTGTCCCGTTTTGCCCCATTGCCCCATCCAAAAATTATTGGAATATGGTGTTTTGCCGCACTGCCCCATTTTGCCCCACCGTTTTGCCCCGCTCTTCCCTATTCTAGGGAAGAGCGGGGCAAAATGGCACAGCGGGGCAAAACGGGACAGTGAGGGCTAAACTCAATTTTCCAATAATTGTTGGATGTCCCATTTTGTCCCAACGATACATCCGGATTTTCAAACCCGTTTTGCCCCATGTACCACCATCGCCACCATCCAAAAGTTATTGGGAAATTGCCTTTTGTCTCGTCATCCCGTTTTGCCCCGCTGTGCCATTTTGCCCCGCTCTCCCCTATGTCACATATCCGGGACGACTGAACCAGGTGTAATATTCAAGACAAAATATCAATGCACTTGACGGAACGACTGCACTTAAGGGCAGGCTAAACTCTCTCTTGCTCTCACAGAATCCTCATGACGCTGTCTCTCTCACACCCAAGCAACCGCCGTCTGACTTTGGACGCCTCTTAAGGTGGGATAAAAGATCAACATAACCTCAAAGAATTTTTAATCCATTTTTCTCCGAAAGGGTTTTTCATTTTATAGAATCGTTTTGGAGAAAAATGGATTCAAAATATTTTGAGGGTATGTTGATCTTTAACACAACCTTAAAAGGAGGTTGTAGCGGTTCACACCAATCAAATATGTGCTACATTTTTAGTCATGCATACAAACTTTTATGCACCTATTGATTATAGTCGATGGTTATTTGTATTACGGCAGACGTACTTAACCTAAAAAAGTTGGAAATTGAAATTTTCATATCGCTTCCTCATAAAAGTTGAAAATTGAAATTATTATATGGCTTTCTCTTAAAAGTTGGAAATCTAATTTTCATATCGCTTTCTCATAATTTTCCTTTATTCGCGAAGCTTCCTCTACGAGGCAGCCAAAAATACAGATAATGCTTCCTCATAGAAGAGGCTTCGCTAATAATGAAACATTATGAGAAAGCGATATGAACATTTAAATTCCCAACTTTTTTCTCGATTTTGTTGTATTACGGCTCATTCACCATACAGATATTCGATAGTATTTTCCGTTTAAAAATGACAGTCTTTTGGTTATCCATCGACCAAATTATTTCATAAACAAACAGCTACCATTTTTAAATAGAAAACACAATCGAATATCTACATGGTTAATTTGTACAGCATCTGTCAAGGAAGAGAATGAGCCGTACTACATCAAAATCGAACAAAATTTGCGGACTACTGTTTGAAAAAACTGAACGAATGTACCTTTTAGAAAATTAGCGCAGGCCAGTTAACATTTTTGCAAATCCATTGCAATTAGGGTTTTTTTCGGTCAAGGATATCTGCTGTTATATAAATAACCATCCACTATAATCAATCGGAGCTGGGCAAATACCCTAAGTACTTGAAGTGCGTATTAAAGTATCAAGTACTCGAAGTACTGAGCGCTAGGTAGTTCTTGAGTACTGAAGTATTCAGTACTGGCAGAACTAAATTCTTGAAGTTTTGAATAGTGGGCACTGACTCACTACTTGATGCTTCAGGACGTAAACAAGTACTTAGTGCATTTTGCCCAGCTCTGTAATCAATAGATGCATAAAAATGCGTATAAACGACTTTAAAAATGTCGCACTAAACGCGGCTCTGTCCACTGTCGATCACGAGATGAACGCGGCTTGTTTTTGTGATCCGAGTCAATCCAACGTCGAGCTGACGATTCAATTGCGAGTCGCAAAGAAAACATCTCCACTTCGACCGAGATTCGCTCTCCGTATGGGCAACATTTCGAAGAATCTGCCAATTCCTTGCTGATGGAAAGCACACGCGAGATTAAACTTTCACAGTGAGATGACGCGAAAGTTCCGCGTCGCTGCGTCGTTTAAATTCCAATTTTAATTTGCAACACGAAAACGCAAAAGTGCTTTTACGACGATACTTTTGATGCGTGATCGACACGTTAACGTTTCATTGCCCCGAAATATTATCATTCATTCATCCCCGTGATAAAGCGTGTAACACGTACGAGCGAGAATCGGAATTGAAGCCCGACGAGTTCGTTAGTTTCAAAATAGAAGGTTGTTCCGATTCGATGACCCGTACGGGATCCGTATTGGATACGCTTTTTTCTCTCTCTCTTTGAAAAGGTATTGCACATATTTAGCACACTGCCGCGAACAATTAAAAAATATTGGGAACACCTTTTTGTGTCTTTTAAAAAACTATTAATGCTCCGTTCGATTAATTGATCAATTTAACGTAGTCCTTGCGAATAGTGTTCACTTCGCATAAGTTTCAGAGAAATGAGAGGGAATCGCAAACACTCCTGGATGGTATAAAAATCTGAAAAAATCAAGCATTTTACAGGTGCCGAAAAGATTCATTTTGCATAATAATAATAATTCCAAAATGTTAATAACGAATTGATGAAAAATAAAATGATTCAATAAATCTCCCGGAAACCTAACTTAATTTTTTATGGAAATGACTCATTCACTTTTCCGAATACGTATGAATTTTTTCAGATTTTTAAATTCCCTTTGAATTTTGTGACTTTCTACACATTTGTCCCATATTTAAAAAATTCACAGTGAATCAAAAAATCTGAAAAAATGCATACGTATTCCAAAAAATGAATGAATCATTTTCATAAAAAAGAAAGATAGGTTTCCGTGAAATTTGTTGAACAATTTTAGTTTTCATCAATTTGTTGTTAACATTTTGGAATTATTATTATGCAAAATTAATCTTTTCGGCACCTTTAATAAGCTTGATTTTTTCAGATTTTTATACCATCCAGAAGTGTTTGCAATTCCCTCTCATTTCTCTGAAACTTATGCGAAGTGAACACTATTCGCGAGGACTACCTTAATTAACGAAACTTTGTTTCGCATATTTATATTTCAGTATCCCGATAGATTCCCCTTAAATTCAACGTCACCGAATCAACGACATGCCTGTGATAGGATGCACGAAGGAAAATAATTGCAGAAAGGATGCTTACCTGAGAGCACAGGCACGGGAAAAAGGTTCGACGTCGAGATTCATTATGCTTCGTGCTTCCTCGTTGGTACTCTGTTCTCCGAGCTATTTCCTACTATAGAACCGTCCCAACGCCCACGTTGATCTCGACTATTATATATAACCCGCATTGAGGGAAACGATCTGTAAAGACAAATACGAGATATATATATGACTGTTCAAGCAAATATCTAATCCGGGAAATCGCATATGACTGTTTGCTCAGAATTCAAAGATGCTGAAATTTGTTCAGTATTTTGCTGCATGTGTGTTTGATGGATTCAGTTATTTACTAATCACTGTAACCCACGAACGCCTCGAGTTAGCGAGTTTACATTTGGCACACAAGTGAATCGTTATGCGGTTTTAGCACTATTTTCGCCCAGTACAATATTCTGGTTTAATACTTCTCACGTTTTTTTGTCGACCATAAGGGAAACGATTTATAAAGCCAAATGCAAGATATACATATATATATATATATATATATATATATATATATATATATAATAACTATTCAAACAAATATCTAATCTGGGACATCGTATATTAATATTTGCACAGAATCCAAAGATGCCAAAATGTATTCAGTATTTTGATGTATGTACGTATGTGATGGATTCAGTTATTTAAAAATCGCTAACCCACGAACGGCTCCGGCTAGTGAGTTTACATTTGGCACAAAAGCGAAGCATTTATTTCTCCTTATTCGCTGCAATTTTAATGGAATGTCATTATCTGCTTATGCGCTTTTAGCACTATTTTCGTCCAGTACAGTATTCTGGTTTAATACGTCTCACGTTCTTTTCTCGTTCGTGAGGGGAACGATCTGTAAAGACAAATACGAGATATATATATATAACTGTTCAAGCAAATATCTAATTCGAGAAATCGTGTATGACTATTTGCACAGAATTCAAAGAAGCCGACATTTGTTCAGAACTTTGCAGTATATTCAGTTATTTAAAAATAACTAACCCACGAACGGCTCGAGGTGGCGAGTTTAAATTTGGCACACAAGTGAAGCGTTCCCTTTCCATTGTTTGCTGCAATTCTAATGAAATTTCATTACATATGTCTTTATGCGCTTTTCGCACTATTTTCGCCCAGTAAAATTTTCTCGTTTAATATTTCTCACGTTCTTTTCTCGTTCGTGACTCGACTATTTACATTCTATCCCGACGGCAGCCCAGTTCATTTGGGAACACCGGAAATATATAGTGCACAGCTCCTGCCACCAACGCTATTTCATATCCTGTACAACATACACCGCAAGACGAGCTCATCGCAAGATCCTCCCAAGACGCGAACACAAACACACGCATATGCACACGCACACCGATGAAACAACCCCTCAAAAGTTACGTATTATCATGTAGTGCATGCGTCGTAAATTTGCCAACACGCAATCTCGAATCTCTTCCGGACTCACTTTAATCCCGTTCGGGATCTTTCTGCTCAACCCTCGTTTTCGCTGGCTCGCCAACCGGATGATTTATCTCCGACGTTTCTCCCGTATATCGATCCCTCGACATCGCCCGATGCCTCTCGCTTGCCCTTCACTCTTTTCTCGTGTTCTCTGGCCTCATTTTTTTTGCCAAGATATCTTGAATTACGGATAATGGATAACTGTGGTTAATGCGTTCTTCATCAACGCTGGATGGTCGATTATAACTTTCTTTTTTTCATGGCCGATGCATTTTTTAATGAAGACAACACTTAAGCCAGTCTGTTCTCCGGCTATTAATTATGTCTTGTTATTTTGTTATATTATTATTTGTTTCAAGCATCACTCTTCGATATTGACTTGAACGAGGACAATTTGACGATAGGTAATGTTGCTTCTTACAAGTTTTAGACGGTTTGGATTCTCTTCAGTTACTTTCTCGCTCCCTCTTACTCAAATCTCTTCACTCTTTTCTCGTGTTCTCTGACCTCATTTTTTTTTTACCAAGATATCTTGAATTACGGATAATGGATAACTATGAGTAATGCGTTCTTTTTCAACGCTGGATGGTCGATTATAACTTTCTTTTTTTCATGACCGTTGAATTTTTAATTAAAACAATACTTAAACCAGGCTGTTCTTCGGCTACTAATTATGTTTTTTTCATTACTTTTTTTTTCAAGCATCACTCTTCGATATTGTTTTGAACGAGGGCAATTTAACGATAGGTAATGTTACTTCCTCCAAGTTTTAGACGATTTGGATTCTCCTCAGTTACTTCCTCGTGTTCTTTGGCCTCATTTTTTTATCAAAATATCTCGATTTACGGATAATGAATAACTATGGGTAATACGTTCTTTTTCAACGCTGGATGGTCGATTATAACTTTCTTTTTTTAATGACCGATGCATTTTTAATGAAGACAATACTTAAGCCAGGCTGTTCTCCGGCTATTAATTATGTGTTTGTCATTACTCTTTTTTTCAAGCATCGCTCTTCGATATTGATTTGAACGAGGGCAATTTGACGATAGGTAATGTTGCTCCTTCCAAGTTTTAGACGATTTGGATTCTCCTCAGTTACTTCCTCGTGTTCTTTGGCCTCATTTTTTTTATCAAGATATCTCAATTTACGGATAATGGATAACTATGGGTAATGCGTTTTTTTTCAACGCCGGATGGTCGATGATAACGTTCTTTTTTTCATGGCCGATGATTTTTTCATGAAAACAATACTTAAGCCAGGCTGCTCTCGAGCTATCAATAATATTTTTTTCATTACTTTTTTTTCAAGCATCGCTCCTCGATATTGATTTCAACAAGAAGAATTTGGCGATGGGTAATGTAGCTTCTTCTAAGTTTTAGACGGTTTGGATCCTCGTCAGTTTAATCTATCGCTCCCTCTTGCCCAATTCTACTTCTCGAGGAGTTGCCGAGTTAACTCTTCGGTGCAAACTAGGCAGCAGGCTCGCTTGCAACAAGTTCGTCGTCGCCGGTTGACGAAAGCGTATACGGTTGTTGCGTTTTAGCAAAAAGAGAAGAGCGCGAGAGCATCGAGGTGGAAGCGAGCGGCGTCAGTGCTGCGGCAGCAGTAATTCCGGAAGTTGATCCGGCGGGATCAACACCTGCGGGAGTTTCAGCACCCCCGGGAATAGACGCAACGAGCGAGTCCCTTATCCATTTCGCCGTTACCGCTCCGGCGACAAACTCCGCGGCCGGCAGTAAAGTTGATCTTCCGTCACGTATTGCGGAAGATCGATTGGTCCGCGAAAACCAGCGGGGATCGAAGTCCGCTCTCCCCAATGACCGAAAAAAAATGTCCGATCCAGAGTAGAAAAAAAATACTCATTGATCAAGCCGGAAACGAGCCTCTCGAAGAGGAATTTATTACCGACAAAAAAAAACAAGGTAACCCGATTTTCCAACTTACAATAAATACTAATTTTTTTGTTCATATCTTCGCACTTCCGACCATTAACATAGCACAAATTCAAAAAATCTTTATTGCATTCTATAAATTAATAAATTAATTTTAAAAACCATTTTTTAAATCCGAAAAGACTATCTATCATGTTTGTAGACAGAAATAATATATTTCCGCAGTTGAATATACTCAAAGTCGGTACGTCCGGTCGGTACTTAGGGAAGAGCGGGGCAAAATGGCACCGCAGGGCAAAACAGAATTACGAGACAAAATGCAATTTTCCAATTGATTTTGGATGGTGCCAATGGTCGTCCGTTGGGCAAAACGGGGTTGAAAATCCCAATGTATCGTTGGGACAAAATCGGCCATCCAAAAATTATTGGAAAATTGAGTATTGCCCTCACTGTCCTGTTTTGCCCCTGCGATTCATGAATATATGTATACATCGACTCTCAACGATTTGGTCATGTCTGGATCGATATCCCGTTTCACGCCAATTATACAAACCCACCGGAGAGAAGTCGAAAGAAATGCAGACTCAATCAGGTACAATGCGAACTTCGCAAAGGATGCGAATGGCTCGGAGTGAGAGAGCTCCGTTACCGCGGGTAATTACAGGCAACCGAGTCTAGCCAGGCCAAAGTACAGCCAGTTTGGGTTTCGATATCGAAACTCCGCGAGACTCTTCTATCTCTATTTCCGTCTCTTCCTTCCACGAATGAGAGAGATCCGACCAACTTTGTTATAGCCTCACCGGCGGCATTATTATTATCCCGGCACTACCACGACGATACGAATGACGACTATCACAACGACAATGACGAAACAGCTCGTCGACAACGAAAATCGAATTAACGTGAGGAATTCAATTAGCGTTCCAGTCGAAACTTGGACGGGAATATCTTTTCTATCGCACCGCCGCTTCCGAGGCAGATAGGGTGGAGGCGAACTAACGGGAAGCGATGGAGGACGAGCCTCTCGAAGGTATATCCATATCTCTTTATTGCGTGCAAAATAAAAAATAATAACAATAATTCACATCAACGAGCTATTTCACTGAAGTGCTTTATTGACTGACGCTCCCTCGCGGGACAATCTTCAATCTTTCGAAGCATAAAATTCAATAAAAAAGTTCTATAGTTTCTTTATTTTTGTTTTTTTTTCTTCGTGATTTTTATTATGGTACGGAAATGTTGTAATTTTTTTTATTGTCGTACGGTGGACATGAAATAGAATTGAAATTGAGTTTACTCGGAGGGGAATTCCCCGGGCACTCTTATTTATCGATCATCCCCTGAATTCGACCGCGATGTTTCCGTGCAGAGCTGCGACTCACGGAAAACTCCGAGAAGGTCCGAGGGGCCTTTCCCGCCGAGGGAGATCCGCAAACAGAACTGAATCCGAGCCAGGATAACGCGAGCGAATTCCCGAGCCAAGATGCCGAGGGAGAATTTGCCAGTGGTGAGCATACCGAGACTAAGCGCAGCAGGCATTTGGTCCGAGAAAACGGAAAAACCCAGTTGCGTCTGGCGAAATATAAATTACTGGTGTGCAATTATTTTATTCTTATTTTATCCACCGTAAAAAAAGTTTGGTAATATCAAACTAAACTGCGGTTGCGGGTGGCGAAATAAATATTTGGTCGATTGAAATAAATATTTGGTCGATTGAAAGAAATATTTGGTCGATTGAAAGAAATATTTGGTCGATTGCAAGAAATATTTAGTTGATTGAAAGAAAATTTAGTTGTGTGACCGAATATTTAGTTGCTTCAACAAATAGTTACTTGGATTTAACAAATATTTTGTTCAATCGACCAAATATTTCTTTCGCCACCCGCAACCGCAGCTTAGTTTGATATTTTTACAAACCTTTTTTTCGGTGTCATTTTGTGCAGAATTCGAAAAGGCGGTTTTCACTCTCAAAGCCATCGTCGGTGTCCTTATCGTGTACGCGTGCATCGTTTACACCCTCAGCGAACCACCATGTGTGAACGTGTGCGCTTACGATATGTAAGCCTAAAAGTGTATCAAATTTTCATCAAAGAGCAATATTAAAAAAATTAAAATTCATTGATTTCAATAGTAGTTTAATCGAATGTATTAATTGATTAATGAAACGACGGCAAACGAACAAAAATTTCGTATGGCAATTTTTCTACCGACTGATATTTTTTTTTAATTTACGTTTTAATCTGCAAAAAAAAAATTGAAGGAGGTAATTTTTGTTTTCGTTTCTACGAGCTACTTTAGATTGTTTTCGGATTGCTTTCCGTCAAAAATAAAGAAAAATGTTCTAATTCCAAAACAAATTCGAATTACGCTTGCCTACAGACAGAAACGAGCGTGCAAATAAAAGAAAATTTGTACAATGGTAACAGCTATTGTTACTCCGCGGTAAGAAAAATGCGCTACGATCACGAAGCTCCGGAATAGAGATTGATAATAGACAAAATAAAAATAGTCGTCCTGCACGAAGATTCGACGATTCTTCGCCGCTGGAAGCGAGCCAGCGGTGTGCTTTTTATTACTCTCGAGAATGCGGGCCATGGCGACTCGAGTAAATCCTTTTTCGTCTGCGCGTTCTTCCTTGCCTCCGCCCCCACGACCCAATGCTTCTGTACTATTGCAAAGTATGAATATCTCTGCAGTGTTCCTAATATACGAGGTGGCAGGAAAATTCACAAATTCGCGCACATTTCACTATGCAAATTAATTTCTCAAAAAAAAAAGAAAAAAACGCTAGAAACTTTAAAGAAAATGCTTCTTTTGTTTACAAATTAAATAAAGTACGTCCACGCAATTTATATTGTATATCAAAATATATCAGAGCTATGGACAGTACTTGAAGCACCGGGTACTTCTTTCGGAATTCAAGTACTTTAAAAAAAATTCAGGTAGGGTAAAGTGGGACAAAACGGGACAGTGAGCAAAACGCAAGTTTCCAATCATTTTTGGATGTGCCATTTTGTACTGTTGATACATCCGGATTGTCTGTCC
Organism: Ichneumoninae sp. A BG-2022a; assembly: GCA_030522665.1. Taxonomy (NCBI): domain Eukaryota; kingdom Metazoa; phylum Arthropoda; class Insecta; order Hymenoptera; family Ichneumonidae; species Ichneumoninae sp. A BG-2022a. The sequence continues at coordinate 873 of JAPYZC010001485.1, read as the reverse complement.
CGTTTTGCGCCATTCTCCCATCCAAAAATGATTGAAATATGGCGTTTTGCTCCACTGCCCCGTTTTGCCTCACCGTCCCATTATGCCCCGCTTTTCCTTACTAAGTACTAAGTACTTTTTGAATACACGCTCGTATTACGGACACTCCTTGAGTAGCATGACATCGGGTTTCAATTAATAATATATGATTATCTGTCTAAACTTTTCCATAAAAACTTTCCTCGTTTTCTTAAAGACGAAAAGGATTTTCTCGTTTCTCGTTTTTGTAAATGAAATTGTTTTATGGACTTCTTTTTTATGAAACTAAAAAAGTGAAGCATAGATTAAAAATAGCCTCAAGACGACGAATTTCGAAAATTCCAATGTGCGATTTTTTACAATAAATATAGTTTATATTTTATCTGTATTTAAAAAAGAAGTATTTGCTTAAATTTTGTTTAAGTTTGGAATAACAAAATTTTTTAATGCTAAGAAAAAAGTTGCAAAGCACCTTGCCCATGACTTCTTCACTTATCCCAATTTTGTGCTTAGCTTCCTCCATAACGAGGCCATGAGCAAATTACTTTAGACCTTTTTTTTTAGCCTATATATAACGCTTAATTATGGCTTTGAATCTAATTGCGAAAAGTACTTGAAAAGTGTATTTTAACAATACTCGAAGTACCTGTGATATTTTGTACTTTGTACTTGAAGCTTTTTCTGGTAGGCTATAGCGGGGCAAAATGGGCAACGGAGCAAAACGGGGTTTTTGGGCAAAACTTAATTTTCCAATAGTTTTTGGATGCCCGAATTCGCCCTATCGGATACATCAGGCTTTTCTGCCCAGTTTTGCCACCTTGTCCGATCCAAAAATGATTGGAAAATTTAGTTTTG